>APFE031255735.1:278087-339635 GCA_000404065.3 Pinus taeda | reverse complement strand
GGGGGGGTGAATCAGTATTAGCAAGTCAATAATATTTCATTTCCATACTCAGATTCATATACGCTACTTCAGTGAATGGGACTTGCGTGTATATGCAACTTTTCTTAAGGCAACTAGCGTATATCCTGCAAACTTATGATTCAGTTAATTTTTCATATGTTGATCTTTAATCAGTGCATTGGAACCATATAAACAATAACTAGGTGCAGTAAAATAGAACAGACAATCACACACACATGAACACAAGATATAAGGTGGAAACCCAATGTGGGTGAAAACCACCTGCTGCAATCGTCTCTATCTTCCTTTTAATAAGAAACTTCTTTTTACAATTTTTGTACTGGTGTAGTCTTATACCAGTACGCAGGTTTCTACCTGCATAAGGCTACAACCTTCTCTCGTTCTCCAGCTTCTCCTGGAAGGGAGTTACAACCCCCTAGCTCTTGTACTAGCTGATATGATTGCTAGTACGTAAGTGCCGACCTACAGAAGGCTACAACCTTCTCTTTTCTTCCAGGGACCCCGTTTCATAAATTTTTCAGACTGGATCCATCAATAACATCATTCAAACATCAAATACATCTGCATCAATCAATCTCCTCTGTACCAACCACAATCAATCAATCACTTTTCATAATGCTGTAACTAGAATACAGTAACCAGAAACAATAATTAGAACCCAGAACATTGTAATAGTAACCAGAAGTAGCTAAAGCATATTTTATGAGGTATACACTACTTTAATGTGTTGAACTTGCGTGCATACACACTTTTCTTAAGGCGAACCTGCGTACAGATCTGCAAATCAAATTTAAGATGTATACGCTGTTTTGTAATGCAGAACCAATGTGTATACGCGCCTTTTCTAAGGTGAACCTGCGTATAGATCTATAAATGATGATTTAATCTTTACAACAATTCTAGACTTCAGTTATACCCAGATCATCATATTTATAGCCTACAACATGCGCTAGTTATTCAGATAAAAGATAAAAACACACAAAGATACTTCACTTCAAGCCTTAAGATCTTGACCCATCATGCGCTAAGTTTCATCCTTGATTCAGATCCAGCTGTGCACCATAACCCAATAACCTGTATTCTAGATCTTTCTCTTCATTAGATATTTAATTCATGAGTGCTTTTGCCTAATGATATTCTCCTCCTTTTATAGTCTTAGGCCTTACTCAATACCATGGACCAAAACCACTTAAAAGCAATACCTTGGACCGAATACCTGGGGTCAACACTTCGGACAGGATACTTTGGACCAATAACATGGATCAAAATACCATGGACCAAATACCATGGACCAAAACTAAGTTTTCCAACATGTACGCGCCTTTCCTTCCGTGAAAGTGCGTGTGTATGCTATACGTGCCTTTTGGTCTGCAAACCCACGTGTACATGCGGCTTGGTCAAAGGAGAACCTGCATATACCTCTTTTTCTTCATTCTGTGAGTCTGAACTATGATCTATCCTTTGAGTGAGTTGCCATCAAGGACAACACCTATGTCATAGTGCCAACACCTGAGAGCATATTTCCGAAATTATAGTGAAAAAAAGTTTGAAATTTATCCCATAGGTACATGACTATCTTCCCTTTATGTCCTCCAATTTTCATGGTTTGAAACATCTAAGAAGAAAAGTTATAGCTAAAATTTCAAGATGACTTATTCACTCCACAAATCACATTTTGGCTCCACCTTTAAGACCTCAGGAGTATTCCCCAACTTCTATTGCAAACCTTATATCTCTTATTGCTTGGATGGTCTTCAAATTCACTCATTTATCCTTTATTTCTAGTGTTTCTACATTTAGTTATGGGGTTGACTTGTAAAATTGGTTGGGCCAACCTGTACTTTGCGGCTGGGCCAACTTGCACTTTGTGACTGGACCGACCTAACATAATCTTTCATATATACTCATTACTATGGAGTTCAAGGGATTTCCATATACCATTAGAAAGGTATAATAATAAGATATTGAACCATATATCTCATTGAGAGTAAAAATGAATCTTAAGTTAGGATATCCAAATTGGGTATCAAAGAAAAACTTGGGTATCCAAACAATATGTCCAATAATATTATTCTTGCAATTTTATGTTGGACATATGTAGTTTCCCCCTGTATTTGATGTCAATGATAACAATATTTCCAACAATTCCCCCATTTTACATTAATGGAAACCCTTATTCAAATTTGCAACAATACTGTAGTACTCACTTCCCTTTAGTTGGGAATCCATCTTGGTCTCCTCCTGAATTTGACATTTTGTCGCCCTCTATCTTTGAAATCAATGAGAACACAATATTCAACAATATTCCCCTTTGTCATTGATGAAAACCCTAGAAATTACTGCTCTAGAACTCTGCATGTCTATAACTTCTTCCCCTGTCTACAATCTCTCCCCCTTTGACATCAATGGCAAAGGGATACTGCCCCTGAGCTTTTGATTTCCTTTATTGATAATTTGGGAGAGACATTATTCCCGTACAACAATTTTCCACTTTAACTTCATTGAGGACATATACATTATTTGATTTCCAGTTACTTTTGCCAAAAATCTCCCCAAACTTGCCTTCTTTAGTTCACATCCTTTATAATGAAATTTGAGCTAATATCTTTGATCACACATTTGACTTACACTTAGAATATTGTGTTTGGGAACTTCAACATACATGACATCTTGAGTTTTAGTCTTTCCATGATCAATACTAACTGTTCCATTTCCAACTTTGTTGATGCATTATCTTCAAAAGTAACATTGCCTCCTTTTTTCTTCTTTTAGAGTAAGAAATTTACGCTAATCGCCTATCATGTGTTTTGAACATCCACTATCAATAATCCAGCTGCTTGCTTTTCTTTGAGCATATAGAGAAATTCCACATCCTTTTGTTTTTCTTACTTCCTTTTCGATACCTTTGTGCATTGTTCTCTATGCTTGGTAATATCTTTTTCCTTGCTTTTCTTAGGAAAACTTAATGTGCTTATTCTACAATCACATGCCTTGTGCCCACAGTTAATGCACTTACAACATTCAACATGATTCAAGAGGGAAGCAAATTAGTTGTATCTTCTAACACCACTTTCATTAGTCTTGTTGCTAAAAAAACCTTTCTTTGAGGTCATATAAGATCCTCTATTTATATTTTTTACATGGTCATTTATTACATAAGATCTATAATTTATTACTTTATGACCAAAATTATTACAAACAAAGCAATAGCCAAAGAAGATATTTTGATATTGATACGTGAAAAGCCTTCTTTGTGGAACAACTCTTCTTAATTCATTATTGTTGATCTTGTGAGAAAAATCAAGTCTTTGTTGGCTTTCATCTCCTTTCCTAGTGATGCTGTCATCGTTAAAGGATCTCTTGAGAACATCATCATAGATTTTGGGATTTTTTTTTTCATTTTCCCTTCATCATGGCTTTGTGTTTGATTCTCCCTAGGAGGTCTTACGATTTTCTTTGTATCCAAGACCTATTTTGATGAAAGGTGATCTCTGACAACTGAGAATATCATTTAGGATTTCAATACTCTCTCCAAACTTCAAGTTTTGTTTCAATTGAGTATTTTCTTTGTATAGTTACTTTTTCAAGGAAATAACTTATGCTTCTAACTTTTCATAATCTTCTTGCTTTTCTTTTAACTGGATTTTAACTACTTCTTCTATCTCTTTTCCTCTTCTAGCTGTGTCTTCAGGATGGAAACCATTGTTTCATCAAGATAGTAATATTTTTCCTTCTCATGTTTATGCAATAACTTCTGTTTTTTGATCTTGCCTATGTGTTTATCTATTTCTTCTAGGGAAATCACAAGTTTTTCTTCAAGATTTACTTCCTCCTCAATATCATTGTCCTTCGAATCTTTTTTCTCTTTTTGATTGTCTCCATCTTCTTCATAAAAAATATTTGCATCAATGGCTATGAAAATAATTTATTCTTTGTCAATGTTAGATCCATATTCATTACCCTCTTTCGAGGAGCTACTATCTTCTCTGAAGTAAAAACCTTTCTTCTTGGAATACTTTCCTCTTTTGTGTCTACAAGAATTACTTCTATTTTCACGCTCTTCTTCATCATCATTGCCCTCACATTTTTCATATGGACGTTTAGTAGAAGAAAGATCTATTCTACTAGAATCAAAACATTTGAATGGTAGCTTACCTTTGTATTTTCCATATCCTCTTTTTATATTTTTGACATACTGTATGCTTTTTCTGCATCTGATTCATTGTTGGAATAATAATTGACTTTAAATGCTTCCATCTTCTTTGAAACTGTGGAAGCTGCTTCCTTCAGAATTGACTTTCCATTTTTAGTCCTTATTTCATATGCAATGAGAATCCCATGCATCTGATATATCTTCATATCTTCTGGATCCTTCATTTCTTCAATAGTTGAGATTTTTGCATCAAATTTTAGGGGGAGATATCTCAACAACTTATGTACAATCATTCATTCCGTAACTCCTTCACTAAGTCCTCTGATAGTATTGAAAATCTCATCCACACAAAGGAAGTACGCTGCAATATCTTTCTTCATCATTCATATTCAAACTCTCGAACTGTCTTCTGTGAGTTTGAAAATTTGCCCTATTCACCTTGTAATGTGCTTTATAACTATTTTGAAGTTTGTCCCAAATGTCCTTTTCTTATTCACATTATATTACTTTGACAAACTATTATTATGAAATGCCATACAAGATGGAATTCATGGATTTTTCATTATTTACACACGTCCTTTTACCATCTTGATCAAATGGCGGAGTTACTAGAGCTTTATAAGCTTTCAATATAGATTACCAAATGCCAAAACCAAGATACACCAGATAAATCCTCATCCTTACCCTCGAAAAGATATAATTTGTTCCATAAAATATTGGAGCTTTGCTCATGAAAGAACCTTCATGATTGGACATGGTCCCTTTGAGATCTTCATTCTAGTGGTTGGAATACTTTTGAAGAAACCTGTTTTGATATTATTTGTTGGATTCAGATTTATACTGAGATTGGGGGGTTGTAAATCAATATCAAACACTTTCTTACTTATTTTAAACATTCATGAATCATAAACAAACAATCTCACATATGGAACACAAGGTATAAATAATTTTTTTTTCATAGAAAATATTTCTAGGTACCAACCTACTGATACAAACTTTGTAGGCACCAACCTACTGTTACAAATTTTGTAGGCACTAACCTATTGTTACAAACTTTGTAGGCACCAACCTATAGGAGACGCCAACCCCCCTTGTTGAAATATATTTAGGCACCAACATATAAGAGACACAAATCCCCTCTGTTGCAATATTAGAAGGCACAAACCTACATGTGACACCAATACTCATTGCTATAAGATTTATAGGAATCAACATACATCCCTGATTCTTATTGCTACTTCTTCCTTCACTAGGTTTGTTAGTTTCTTTTGTCTTCACCAGGTTTTATTGATGGTTCCGCATTCACCAGGTTTTCTTGCTACTTGTGTCTCAACCAGGTTTAAATTGTTTTTGCCTTCATCTGGTCTGCTTGCTGCTTTTGTCTTCATGAGGCATGCTTCTCCCAAAAATTATTGTTTTTGGTCTGTTGTCAAGAACGAAATTACAGAACATGCCATGCATCTGATCTGAAAATGTGGGACTCCTTCCCATGTACCTAAAAACCTTGAGGTTGTTCCATGTACACTTCTTCTTCAATCACACCATTGAGGAAAGTAGTCTTTATATCCATTTGATGTAAATTCCAACCCATAGAAGAAACAATATAAATAATATATCTAATAGAAGTGTACATGGAAGCATGGGAAAAGGTCTCATCGTAATCCTCTCCCTCTTTCTGGGAGAATCCTCTAGCCACAAATATTGCTTTGTACTTGTCAATGCTTCCATCCATTGCATGTTTAATCTTGTATATCCATTTGGAGGTTACCACTGACTTCCCTTCAGGTCTTGACACAATTTCCCATACATCATTCTTCATAATGGATTGGTACTCCTGCATCATAACATCTCTCCAAAATTATTGGCTAGCCACCTCCTCATAGTTGGAAGGTTTAAAATTAATGAGATTGGTCACCAATGCTGCATATCGAGAACACCTCCTAGATATTTTACTTTCCTTGAAGGTAACACATGGAGCTGAATGTACTTCTGCTTCCTGCAAGGTAGATCTAAGCCATTTTGGCATTTTCTTGATTTTAGGAACAATAACTGGTTCCACTCGTTCATTGGTCCCTTCTAGCTCTTCTTGATGATCTACAAGATGTTCTGTAGTATTGGATGGACCTGAACCTTCCTCCTTGGTAGCTTCATGTTCTTCGTTATCATCATTAATGTCCATGCGAATTTATTTGGACTTCTAATAGGAAACATTCTCATTAAAGGTGATGTCCTTGTTGACTTCAACCTATCGTAGTCATGGAACATAAATCCTATAGGCCTTTGATTACTTCTTGTATCCAACAAATATTCCTTTCTTGCTTGAAGGGTCTAGTTTTTTCCTCTTCTCCTTGGGTACATGAATATAAACTTGACAACCAAAGATTCTCAAATGCATAACCTTTGGCTTTTGGAAATTGACCACTTGTTAAGGATTTTTATCTTCCAATATTTGATGAGGAATTCTATTTTGAACAGAGACTGCTGCCATGGATGCTTCTCCCCATAAGAACATTGACAAGTCTTGATTATGAATAATTTCCTTAACAATTTCTTCAATGGATCTTTTATTTCTTTCAACATTTCCATTTTGTTGGAGGTTGTAAGGGATTATCAAATCCCTCTTAATCCCAACTTCTTTGCAAAAGGCATTGAGTTCTTTATAAGTGTATTCTCCTTCATTATCTGATCTAAAAGTCTTGATTTTCTTCCCTGTCAATTTCTCTACATAGGCCTTGAACTCTTGAAATTTGCTGAAGACTTCATCCTTGGTCTTCACGAAGTTGAACTATGATTTGCGGGAGAAATCATCAATTAAAGTCACATAGTACATGAATCCTCCTAGAGATTTTATTGGCATTGGAACACATACATTAGAATGAATTAGATCCAATATTTCTTTAGATCTACTGTCACTACTTGGGAAAGACCTCTTGACATTATTTCCAAGTGTACACCCTCTACATACTCCTTCATGCTCTACTTGCAATTCTGAAATACCTGAAACCATCTGATTCAATGATGGTAGAGCTATGTAGTGAATGTGAGCATATCTTCTATGCCATAGTTCACTTAGATTAATATTATCATGCATTAATGCTTGAGCTAGCTATCCCAAGAATCTATACAACCATCCTTGTTGAACTCCTATTATTTTATCAAAATATATACTTGACCCTTTGAGCCATACAAGGATTTGACCATCAACAAATGCTACTATATATCCTTTCTCTTCCAAACATGAAGTAGAAACCAATTTCCTTTTCAAACCTAGTACACACAATATGTTTCTTAGATGATTTTTTCACCTGATTCCAAC
The DNA here is from genome assembly GCA_000404065.3 of Pinus taeda. Lineage (NCBI taxonomy): Eukaryota > Viridiplantae > Streptophyta > Pinopsida > Pinales > Pinaceae > Pinus > Pinus taeda. The sequence goes on along the minus strand of APFE031255735.1, from coordinate 332,145 downwards.
TCAATGGATGATGATGTAATGCCTTTGACTACATAACTGTTATTATCTCTAATTTCTAGTTTTTGTGAATATTTCTTCTCCACTATATTTGTGAGATTTTCATAATATCCTATCATATGTATGGAGGCACCAGTATTTACCAATTACATGTCACTGCTATCTGCAACAGAACTTGCAAGAGCAAAGAAAAAGAAGAAATCTTTGTTACCTATATTTCCATTCTTGGATTTGTTTGGATGTTCATCATGATTAATACCTATTGTGGAAGCATGCTACTTTTCCTTCCTTTCTTTATCGTTTGATCCTTCTGGACATTGATTTTTGTAGTGATCAAATTTGTGACAATGATAACATTGAATATTCTTCATGTCTTTCTTTTCTCGAGGAGCAGGTCTTCTACCTGCATTTATTCTTTGGAAACCGAACTTCTTTCTTCCTACAACCTTCTTGGAATGAACTGCAAATGCTTGAGAGTCACCTTCTTGAGGTATTTGAATTTTTCCTTTTGATATGAGTCTAGATTCTTCTTGACTACATGAGGTCCGTAGTTCTTCAAAACTTGGAATTTATTTTAAGCCACAAATACTAGATGTAAATGAGTACCATGATTTAGGTAGCCCATTAATAGTAGAAGTCAGAAGTTCTATTCTTGAAATAATTTCTCCAATAGATTGAAGTTGATATCTTAAATGAGCTATCCTCATGAAGTAGGAAGCCACAAAATCTGAACTAGACATTTGAATGCCACAAAGATGATTTCTCAAGGACATTTTTTATCCAATCATTATCAATAGTATACAATCCTACTAGGGCATCATTTACTTCCTTGGAAGTTTTTAATTCTAAGAAAAATGGGATAAAATGATCTTTGATGGATTCAATAAGAATCCTTTGTGCCTTGACTTCAACCTTTCTGTGTTTAGCCTTTCCTTCATCATCCTTAGGTTCAATCACCTTACCTTTTACATATTCTAAGATATGATTTTCTTCAACAACTAGATCAATTTTCTTTTTCCATGCCTTGAGTTTGATGCACCTTCTAGCTCGTTTCCTTCCTTACAAGAGGAAGCCACCTGTTAAAAATTCTTGGACATAGATAAAATTTCAAAAAAGAGAGTCTTTTGCTTTAGAGAGATAGTTCTTCAAAGAGTGATCTCAACGTCCTTTCTTCACCAAAGCTCTAATACCATGCCGATTTTTCAATACAATCAGATACAAGCACTAATTTTTGAAACTGATATTACTTCCAATGATGTATAGATTATATTTAGTAATTCTAGTTAACCATTAAGAAATTATACTTCAAAAATTCATCCATAACAAGAAGTAGGACAATAGATATCACAACAAGACAATTATGCACAAGACAACATAAGATTTACCCTGGGAAAACCTACTTGGGGGAAAAACATAACAAAGTTTTCCTTAGAGAAATTATTCAATTCAATAGGGGATACATATAATCCTTCAAGTCAAACATAAAGTCAAAATAACCAGCAACACAACCATTTTCAAACCTAGTCAAACTTCCCTCTTGTCAAGTCAATTTTTTTCCCAATAAACTCAGCCTGATCTGATCTCCTAGGGTCGAATTTCGACCTACTTCTACACCTAGAAAAACTTGGACCTACTACCTAGATATGCCCAGAATCTTGGCATGTTTGTCACACGTGTGAGGTCACAAAAAGAGAGAAAAGTCACACGTGCGAGGTCACAAAAAGAGAGAAAATTCATACGTGCGAAGTCGAATAGATAGAGAGAGAAGACACTGGTTTTATTTATCAAATTCTTCCTTCTTGTCTTCGTTTTCTTCGTCCAGATGAGAATAATATATCTTGTCTTGTGTGTGATATGAATGGTTCCAAGAGGATTTAGTTGAATTCCTTTATATAGTGATCCCGGGAGGCTGAATATGTGTGATAAGGGGCAAGCTGACTTGATTTCCTTGGAGCTAAGAATTTAAATTTAAAATTCAAAAATTTTCTCTTTTGAAACCAACATGACGAACATGGCTTATATTTATTATTACCTATATATAAAGGGATAAAATATTAATTATGAAGGCCGACCATAGCTACAAAATTCAACAAAGTGAAGGCACAACAAGGGGTGGAACTCCTTTAAGTACTCCAAAGAGGAGGGCAGTCAACCAATAACAATTATCTAGTGGTGAAACAAGGAAACATGACTAGAAAAGGAGGAGGAGAAAGGAATATGTGCCAAAAGAGTTCATGAAGGTAAATCCCCCTATGTTTGATGGAGAGGTGAAAAAATCTAAAGATGCATAAGATGGATATTAGGGATGGAGGAGTATTTTAGAGTCCACAATTACTTTGAGAACATGAAAGCAAGAGTAGCCATCTTCAATTTGAAAGGAAAGGATGATATTAAGTGGGAATATTTAAGGAATATGAAGGACATTAGAGAAAAGGAGTTGACTTGGGTACTTTAGAGATAAATATCTATCTGAAGAGTATTATGATAAGAAGGCCAAAGAGTGATATGAACTTAAGCTTGAAAATATTACAGATGAGGAGTATACTACAATGTTCTTGGAGCTATTAAGATATGTGTCCTACATCAAGGATGAAAAGATAAAAGATACAACATTATATCAGTGGGCTATCTCAGATATTTAGGGACATAATAGAATTCACTAAGCCAAACACATTTGGGGAGACTATCAATAAACTAAGGCATTGATATGAGCAATCAAAGCACAAGTCATAGTTTGGAATGGATTAGAAGGTGAAGGGAAAGCGAAGATTTAAAGGGAAATGAATGAAGTCTATAGGGGAAATCCATAAACCAGTCACTCATGCAAAAGGACGAAATCAATAGAGAACTGGCGCTGCAAGTAAAGAGAAGTTCATGATTTCCATAGGAGTTGAAACCGAGAAGCTCAAGGTAAGGCCTATGTAATGTTGGACATGTGGGGGGAAATACCTACAAAAGGACTACCCTCAATAGCAACAGAGTGGCTGAAGAGCATATAGTATACAAGAAGCTTAAACTTTGAATGACATGGCCAGGTGTGCACCATGCATATATGCAGCCGTGGATAATGGAAATGTAGATCATCAATCCTAATAATCAAAATGGAAGGTAAGATCAATGAACAATACATTTTTATTTTAATAGACCCAAGATAAATCTACAATTACATAAGACCACAAGTGGACGAGAAGAGTACCATACCTAGGACAATGCACAAGGAGTTTTAGCTAGTTTAATTGGCCACCGGGACCAAGAAGAGATTAGAGTATGCTGTATATTCATTACCAATCATCCTAAGCGGCATGACCACTATAATTATTTTAAATTTGTTTCCCCTGGCAACAAACAACATCCTCATTGGGATGGATTAGCTGGTGCAACAATGAAAAACGATTGATTGCTACAACAAGTCAATCGAATGCCTTGGTAATCGTTGGGCCGTGGAAAAGGTACGTTTTATCCTCATATTAACTTAATTAATCATTTCCCTTTATGTTTTTATCTTTGTTTTAGGAATAAATATAGAAGAAACAATTGTAGAAGCTGGATAAAATCAATCATTAACAAATTGGGTAAATCTGGGCAAGAAAAACTAACTTTCACTATCTTTATATGCAGGAACATGAATTGAACGATTGTTGTTCAAACGATGGAATAACAACGACCAAGAAAGGAAAAAGGACAACATCTCGATTATGAAGGCTAGTGGAAGACTAGGAGAACCAAGTCTATTCTGTGATGAAATCAGATTGTCGTTGCGAAATCCTCAGGATATCCTGATCCTGAGGATTCGCTTCTATCTATTGGTCTTTCCTAGGTTATATAAAGCCAACTGGTGGAATGAACAACTAGCTAGAAATTTGGAGATTGTAACTATTCATTTTTGACACAGAGTACTCTCATTATTGTGATGCTGTAACTTTATTATCAAGTTTAATGAAGAAGACTATGTTTTACCTATAATCGCATTCAGAGTGTCTTTCGGTAGTGACTTCTGGAGACTTTGGGCCTGGTCGATAGGATATTTACTGCTTTAATTATGTCATATTTATTTTTGTTTACTCTTACAATTGTTTATCACTGTTATTTCATGAAATTAGAATTATTCTGATTGTTGTGAGTATTGATTGTTACGCTTTACTTTTTTTGTTCAAACTAGATTCTAGATCTTGCCGTGTTTTACTTCTGCGTGTTAATATTTACCAAATTTATCAGGTTAGTTTAAGTAATTGATTGTTGTTCATTCTAAAGTAGTGTTATAAGAGATATTAAGCTTACAGTTGATTGCTTTCCGTTAGATGTTTGAATAGTTACTTGATGTTCATTTGCTATAGCTTTCCTTCATGCTGAATGAAATATTGTCTATACTAGTTAGATTTGCTAAGAGTGATTCATTTTACTTGCATTCCAATTCAGTTCTCTGCATAATAGATTAAAGTAGATTTGAAAATGCTTTAAAGATTTCTTTCAGAATTGTTTTGGATTGAACTTCAAGAATTAGATGTCAATCATTGCAATGATTCTAAATCATTTCATTATGAATGAGCCTCTGAATTCACTTGCATAGACATTGCTGAACACTCTTGAAATAAACAGACTTGCCTTGGTTTGATAACTAATGTAGGTATTAAGGTTGCTTTTAATAGTCATCTTAATGCACCAAAATTTTGGTGTCGTTGCCGAGGAGAGTGTTTCAAGGTGATTTCTTTTATTTTTCTTACTGTAAAAGAATTGGGTTTTAAAAACGGGGTAAGAACCTGCGTAACCAACAAATAAAGTGCTTGCTCATCAACTCGATTTTCAGAAAATGTATAGAGGTTAAATAGGAGTACAATTTTTTTTGTTTATGAATGAATAGGAATAAAAAGATAGAAAAAGATCAGAACCCCCCACCTAAATCCGTAAAACCCAAGGGATTGGTGAACCTTGGGAGATTAACTTTTATAGAAGAAATCGTAAGAAAAACAGAATCTTAGGCATTAGTAGGACCCCAAACTATATCTGGAAAAAGCCCTACTGTAATCCCTCAGGCATCAGGCTCACCATCTGCAACCTATGACGAGATCCATAGTCAAATTGGAGGATCTGAATAGAGCTTTCAGGTTACAAAAAAAATTACATTCTGATCCTTTACAGGAGGGGAAATCATGCAATCTAAGAGAAGGAGATGGAGAAACCAGTGGAACTGCTAAGGTAGAGCCACAATTTTTTGAACTAAGATCTCATGTGATCCCAGATTTGGGCAGTGTTGCAAAACCACCTCGGATTGAGAATACTCCACTTACTTAGATAACATCCCCTGAAGTCCCTGAAGGATATTGACACATTTTCGACCAAATGGAAAACCAAGTACCTCAAGGTCAGACCTCGACATTGGAATACCCCATAGTTGACCCAGTAGCCAATGGCCCGATGAAAGCTATTCCCTTGCAAAACATCTCAACCTCTCATGGGATGACCACAGAGGACCCAGACGCTTTCTTTTTTGAGTTTGACGTCTTGTGTAGAGGATACGATTATACCACCGACCCTCAAAAACTGAAGTTGTTCCCTTCTACCCTAAAAGGAGCAACTTTGAGGTGGTTCATGGGTTTAGGTGGGTGCACTATTAACTCTTGGGATGACATGAAAACTTCTTTTTTCACAAAATATCAGGACTATTGTAGGACTAGGGAATTAAAATATGAAATCTTTAAGATGTCTAAAAAGGATAATGAAACTATAGAGGAATATGCCGAACTATTTCAATACATTTTTTCAAAGATCCCCTCACTCCACATTACCAAAAGAAGTCCTGAAAGCCATCTTAATTAAAGGAATGAAAGATGAATGGATATAAACTTTAAATTTGATGGGGAAGGGAGACATTTATCAAGAGGATTATGATGAAATTGTTCTCTTGTGTATCAGGCGTTTGCGAGGTAGCACACGCACCGGGTTAGGGAGATGAGATCTTATGACTAGAGGAAGCAAACTGCACAGTGGAGGCGTAACAAGAATATAAATCAGTAACCTCCCAAAGGACTTCAAGACAGACATCGTGGGAACCCTTACAACGCAATTGGACGTCTTGCAGGCCAAACAGAAACAAGCCTTAGCAGAACAAAATTTGGCCATTTTTTTCCCACGCTGTCGGAAGAAGCACAGTCAACGAGAATGTTCATTGGACATGGTCCAGACATGCGCTATCTGCACCAAGGACCATGCCATTGAGCAGTGTCCATCACTTCTAGGGCTGAAAGCAATTTTTAGAGAAGCAGAAGAAGAGACAGAACTAGTATACTTAATGAACTAGCGTTGACGGTGGCAAGGCCGACCCACAGGTATGTCATAAGACCCATCTCAGTTCTTTCCTTATTCGCCATTTAATCAGCAACATAATTCTGGAACATCATGGCAAGGTCAATCACCTTTCTCGAATTGGTAGTCCCAACCATTTCCTATGCCACCTTAGCCAACTCATTCCTTTCTGGGTAATGGTTAGCCGAATTCTGCTTTTACTCCTTTTTGGCAAAGTAATCCATACCCATCCCAGTGGCCTACCTCTACTTCACAAAATCTGAACTGGTCTCTGAATTGGCAAAGACCTCTAGGGATAACTAATACGCCTATGGGGACAGGTCCTCAACCTCAACCTACATTATCAGTCCCATATCCATTATATTAAAATCCTCAACCCCTTCTACATCCCCAACTACTAGCTCAACATAATCCAAACCCCAATCACATACCAGTTCAGCTGGTGCAAATTGTTGAAAACTCAGAATATGAGACCAAACAAAAGTAATGCAATGAACTTAGACTGAGGTCAGGATGCATTATCACTCCTGAGGAAGATAGAGACCAGCTACCAATTGAGTTAGAAACCCCACCTGTACATACACCATCGACTGTGATTGGCACATAAATGAAACAAGGAGAAGACCCAGTTGAGCATAAAGATCATGAAAAACTCATAGTAACTTCTCCCCCGTTACCTGAAAGGTTAACAATACCTAGACTAGTTGTTTATAGAGACTTTGATCTCGTAGGGGAATTGAAAAATCTTTGCATTAAAATTCCTCTCCTCCAGGCCATCCAAGATATTCCTATTTATGTTGAAACAATTAAATAATTATGTGTGAAAAAGCCCGTGAGGAAAGTAAAAGCTCCACTCACTATTCATGTTGTAGGGACCTTGTCTAAACAGTAAGAGGTTCTCGATCTTTTATATTTCTCAATCTATTACATTTGGTATCAGAGCCCTGAAAAGTTCCTTATGGCCAGTTTAATTAGATGCTTCTCTACTCTTGAACGTCGCGTTGTTACTGAAGTCAATTCTAGATCTCTTGAAAAAGACATTGATTCTGAAAAAGAGATAGAGACAATAGAAAATCCCGAAAGTTGGAACCCTCCAACTCTTCATGCGACTGATGTCTATAAAACCCCTCTCTCTAATATTTTTCAGAAAAAGATGCTTTTAAAAGAAGTAGAAGTCAAGGTCAAAATTTCTGGTCCTTCTGTTCAAATTGTTTCTCTCTCTCTGTTTACTAGTGAAGAAACCAAAAAATTTAGACAATATGCAAAAGACAAAAAACATTCCTATTTACATTTTGGAGGTATAAAGATAGGTTTGGCCCCTTTGCTTAGGCATGGCCTAAATACTCCTTGCATTGCTGAAGTCTTTGATACTAGACACCAGAATTATGATCATGTTAGAATAGGTACCATTGTCGGTAACCTATCTACTGGTTGTCAGTACGGAATGATCTTTCCAGACTACTCTATTAGTCTTACAGATCCTCACTGAAAGATTGCTGGAAACTTATGGTAGGAGTCCAAGGATCACATATGGTTGATAGCAGTGAATTCCTATCTGCAATGATTCAAACGTCATTCCAGTTGACTAATACAGTACATCCGAAATTAAAATAGCCAGTACTTAGAGATTGTGTGTCAGTTGGTTTGAATAATGCACAAGTAGAAGGAGTATCATATGATTCTATAGGTCTACCAAACGACTGGTATTTTCAATACAAGTCTTTAGCAGATGAAAAGAAACTAGGAAGTCTAACAAGAAGAGCTTTGTTGCAAGATGGCAAAATTCAAATACTTCAAGAAAAGTATTTTGTCCAGTGTCTTATTATTCATCCGAAAAAATATGCATTACCAGTCTCTAGTCTTACAGAATCCTCATCTCAAATAGACAGCACTTCCAGTCAGCCTGTTCTGTCTTCAAATGAATTGTATATACCTGAAGTCAAGCCTTTTCTTTCTGTGAATAAAATGTTTAGGATTTCTAACTCTTAAATAGCCCCAGTTGAGGAATAGCAATTTGCTAATCACCACTTTGTGAAAGGGGGAAAATGGCCCCCAAAGACTAAATTCTGCACTACTTCATCTTCCTCAAAGCAACCTCCTACAAGAGTTGATTATGCCCCCTTGATTTAACATAATTCATGCAAATGATCTAGATCAATTGTATCAAATTGGTAATTACATTACTACATGGTGTTCTTATGCTGAAGACGCCATAGATGATTTAGGTGCACAAAATGAACTCATTTTAGCCAATCTCAAACTTTTGCATGATGAACAACAAGAAGAAAGAGCTGAGAAAGAAGCTAGGATGCAGAAGAAAGAACGAAGGAGAAAAGTAAAAGCATCTCAGAATTCAAAATTCACTATAGATATGTCAACCCCAAATTTCTGGGATCAAGAAGAAACAGAAGCTAGCACCTCTGAAACATCTTTCAGGGCAATGAAAATAGAGTCTATTCTAGAGAAACCAAGAAAGACAAAAGAAGAATTTGTGGCTCTTGAAAATACAGCTTCTAAGTTCCCATCTTTCATCATGCCATCAATCCAAAAGGAAAATTTTGTCAAAAAAGTCCAAAAATATCCTAGGATAGAAGAAGATCTGTTTGCTTCTAATTCTAGTGGTTATATTTTAGATTTAGACAAATCCACAGATTCGGCTGAATCAATTAGAATATGGATTGGAGCTTTATATTAGATGCAAGTAACTACAAAGCTCGATAATATATCCATATTTGTTCTAGCAGAAAAGAGAATGGCAGGGATAGTGTATGACTGGTGGATTGGACCACCCGAGTCAGAATGACAGGCAGTTGTTGCAGCAGGACTATCTACTTTAGAAGTTTTACTGAAAACACAGTTTTTCCCTGAGCCAATAGACGAGAAAAAACAAATCATTACAGATCTTGCTAGAATGGAGCTGAAAGATTTAAAATATCTTGAATCTTTTGGTCAAGATTTTATGGCCAAAGTTTACAAAGCAAATCTTTCAAATGATTCAGTTCAATTTTATTATTATTATTATTATTATTATTATTATTATTATCGAAATTACCAAGAAATCTAGGAGATCTGATCTTTAAAGATATTGAACTTCAAAATAAATCCATTGATCAGATTTATTGGGTAGATCTTTTATTTCGGTGTCATGAGAAGGTTAAATATCTCTGTTGGCAGAGACAAGCACATGATATAACTCCCAGTGCTAATGTTTGTCGTGCTGCTTTACCCTGGACACCATTCAAGAAAAAGAAAAAGCATAAAAGGTATGGAAAATTCAAGACCAAGAAAATTGCAAATCCAAAACGACCTTTTAAAAATTTCAGATTTCTGAAGAAAAGGAAACAACCGAGACCTAAAAATAATCGTTGTTTCATATGTAAGCAAGAAGGACATTATGCTCATGCATGTCCAAAGAGCACATCGGGTAAATTAAAAGCCTGTGTAGATATTGAAGAATTTTGTGATGATTGGTCTATTGTACATTCAGAAGAAGAACCATCAGATGTATATATGTTAACTGATGCTTCTTTTTCAGAAGATGAAGAATTAATCAGTTCTGTTCAAAAAATGAGTATCTGCTATGACTGTTCCTCTGGTGAATTTTCAGTTGAAGAGGAAGAAGAACTTCACTATAGTGAAGAAATTGAGACTGACACAGACAATTCTGAAACAAGTGAAACCTAATATTTATGTTGGTCTCTACCACCAGATAAAGACAAAGGAAAGCAAGTCATCCTCATTATCCCTCAGTTAAACTCTTCTTGTCCATATCAGAAAAATATTGGACAAACATCTTCAATGCCAGTTCCTGAATTTGACCCAGCAATAGAACAAAGTTTTTTGAAGAAAATGGTAAAAACAAATAATCTTTTGTATATACCGGTCTCCGTGCAGGTTAAGAATAGTTGGGTAGATCTTGATGCATTTATTGATACTAGTGGCTCAAACAATCTTGCCAGACCGTTGTTTTTTAAAGGATTATGGAAACCTCTCCAAGGTATCCTAATTTAAGAAATGGTTGGAGGTATAGTTAATCTTACCCACTATGTAGATAATGTTTCTTTAAAAGTAGGTGGGAAGATTGTAAAGATATCTGCTATACAACATCATGACCCATCAACTAGTTTATTTTTGGGTATGTCGTTTATAAATTCAGTCTTCCCAGTAACAATTAGTGAGTATAAAGTTATCTTCAACTTTAAGAACCAAGCTGTCTCTATTCCAAGATTAAAATTTGCAGATTCAGAAGTTCGAAGAGAAAGCCAGAAGAAAACCAGTGCAAGAAAGCCAAAAAATGATTCAAAAGATTGGCAAAAGGTACTGCAAATTTATGAGGAGAAAGAAGCTCTCAAAACAAAACAAAAAGTAGCTATAGATCCTTAGTGGTCTCAAGATCAAATCTCCATATATCAACGTTTAATCAAGAGCTTCTCAAAAGACCCCCAGAAGTTTTGGGGAAAAGAGAGCCCCAAGCAAGATATTGTGACAATGCTTGACAATGGAGTAAAAGGTAAGTTAATTCCTTGCACTCCCTTAGATGAACAAGAGATCAAGAAATAGATTGAAGAATTGTTAAAATTAAGATTGATTGAACCCAATGTTTCTCACTATTCATGTTCTACATTCTTAGTTTGGAATCATTTCGAAATTGTTATAGGAAAAGCAAGGATGATGATAAATTATAAATTATTAAATGCCATCACTCAAAGTTCTCATTATCCATTACTTCGTCAAGAAGTAATAATGTAGAAGATTCAAAAGAGTAAAATCTTCAGTAAATTTGATATGAAATCTGGTTATTACCAGATTCAGATTGAAGAAGCAGACAAGCACAAGACAACATTCACATGCCCTGCAGGATTTTATCAATGGAAAGTTGTTCCATTCGGATTAAAGAATGCTCCTGCTTTCTTCCAGAAGAGAATGGATTTTGTCTTTGGTAAGTATGATTTTATCATAACTTACATTGATGGTATTTTAATTCACAGTCTAGATTTACAAACACATTTGGCTCATCTAGAAATATTCTTTCAAGAAGTTCAAGCTCACGGTATTGTCCTCTCAGAAAAGAAAATGGTGTTATTTCAAAATGATATTGATTTCCTTGGAATTCATGTAATCGATGGACATATAAAAATGCAGCCTCATGTTCTGACAAAGCTTGCTGAGTTCCCTAATGAACTTAAAGACACCAAAATGATTTAGATATTTCTGGGTGTTTTAATTACATCCATAAATACATTCCCAGGCTATCTGAAAAAACTGCTCCTATCAGAAAACATTTGAAATTAGGATGGTCTAGTCAAGCAACTGCAACAGTCAAAAATCTCAAAGAAGAATGTAAATCCCTTCCAAAGTTGCAGCCGCTAGGAGACGGATTGCTAATCTTACAAACAGATGCCTCTAATGAATTTTGGACAATGGTTCTTTTTGAAAAGAAAGAGGAAGACAAAGAAGAAGAACTATGCACCTATGCATCAGGAGAATTTCTCTCTAATCAGAGAAATTATTTTGCTGCTGAAAAAGAAACTCTTGCAATATTTAATGGCATTCAAAAATTTGAATTGTATCTTGCGCCAAGAAAATTCTTGATTATGACTGACTCAATGAATTTTAAATATTTCTTGTCAGCAAAATTATCAAGACAAATGGCAAGAGGAAGACTATTAGCATGGCAAATCTGGTTCCAGCAATATGATTTTGATGTAGAATGTATTCCTGGAAATTCTAACTATATTGCTGATGCTCTTACTAGGGAAATGAATAAAGCTCATAGAATTGGCCGCAACAAAAAAGAAGTCAAAGGAAGATCTTTGTTTTGAATTAAAGAAGGTAGCTGGACTCAGGCTTCGAAGGAATCAGTGGATTCAGAAATGTCAAGCCTGGCAATCAAAGAATATTGGCACACTTCTTGGATTGGATCCTGAATTGGTAAAAGTATACTCTTTACCAAATATGAAAGTCAAGTTATATTTCAAAACTCTTGATGATCTGTGGTCCATACAGTATACACAATCCATGATTTGGGTTTTACAAATTTTAAATTATTATTAGATGATTGGTTGTATTGATTTCGCACTTGAAATCTTTACAAGTGCTAAGATGATGGACCTTGATGATATTAATATCAAGATAGAAGTTGGAAAGTTTTTACAGACCTTAAGAATCTTAGATCTATTCGAAGAAATGGAAGCATCATATTTACAGAGAAGAGATGCAGATTATATGCACTTAGATACTTTTCCTCAGTATGAAATCTTCGAACCATTTGCATATTGGGAAATCAAGGACGGATATTGCAAGAAGAAACATGTTGACAGAACATCCCAATGTGTAGAAATAACTCTACAGTATATCAAAATATTTTCAACACCATGGGATTTTCAAAGTCTAGAAATCAGAAATGCTATTGATCCAAATCCATTTTCACAGGTTTTTGCAAACTAGTTTTCAGAAAGTTCCGCCTTTGCAGAAACAGAGATGAAGTGAATAGAGTCTTGGGATGGTTAGAAGAATTTCCCATGCAAAAGTTAGTTGAAAATTCACATCATTAAAAAACTGACAGGATTACAAGGGAAGCATCCTGTTTTAAATTTTTCTGTGAACCAAAAAGCACTAATCACAGTTGGAGTAAGTTCAGGAAATTGGACAACAGACACTATATGTTTGATTAGCTTGTTACTATCAACCAGGGTATGCACAACATTTAATTTTGAGTTTGGATAGCAAGAAAAAGAAGGCGTAAGTGATCAATGCAAAATCTGGGTACAACACACCATAGAAACAACAACCAACATGTTCCAGATATGCAAATGGGAATTATTGGATGGGATAGAGCTACCAGTACAACAGATGATAGCCTTCTCAAAAGCCCATAAAGATTCCTTTTTGGACATAGAGATAAATCCTACGTCTTATATCAGTAGATGGAGAAAAAAGATGACCCATTCAAGTTACCCTACCAAAGACATCATGCCTACAAAGACCGAATAAAGTTGGAAGTTGGATAGTCCTCTAAAGCAGCTACATCATCTACAACAACAACATCTTCAAAAGGAAAGGAAATTTTATTTTTAGATGTGTACCAAGATGCTCAAGACCCCACCGAGCTGGACTGTGAAGAAAAATATCTAAAGATAATGGAGGAAGCATATCTACAAAAGAATCAATCTTCTGACGTATTCGATGATTATGACTCAGACCGCAGCCCTATGGGACCATGGTGATAGTCCTTAGATTCCTTGTAAATAATAGAAAGTTTGAATTATTGTACTAAATGTGCTTTTGAATTATTGTACTGGAATATTGAGTAGACACCGTCGGACTATGGAAATGCTAACAGGACCCTCAATTATTTCCCCTTTGTGTCATGTCTAGGTAAAAGTAGATTCTTTAGGAAGTCTGTAAAATGAGAAATCGGCAGAAGAGAAGCCGATATTGTGTTGAACTGAGTGCTTCTAAACTTTGAGATTTCTTATTTACTCTTATAATGCTCTGTAAGTTTTACTTTTGAGTTAATAAAAGCTTCACGCACCTTTTCACTCTAAGTTGAGTTGTTCGCTTGATATCTTCTTCTAAATATCAGTAAGGCTGCAAGGAAGGCATTTGTAAAGCTGCTAAAAGAGTGCCCGGGGAGAGGCTGAGTTGCGGTAGACGCGCACAGGGACTGTTAGAAGATACCATCTCAAGGAGCTATTTGACTAAACAGTAAGAGGTTCTCGATCTTTTATATTTCTCGATCTATTATATTTGTAAAGCTGCTAAAAGAGTGCCCAGGGAGAGGCCGAGTTGCAGTAGACGCGCGCAACGAGTGCTAGAAGATACCGTCTCAAGGAGCTATTTGACTAAACAGTAAGAGGTTCTCGATCTTGGTCGGGGAAACACCGATAAAATATGAAGATCCTGGGAATCCCATAGTTACAGTCCAAATATATGGCCACTTCTTTCCAAACGCACTAGTCGACTTGGATGAAACCATTAACATATTAACCGCGTAAACTTGTAAGACAATTGGTATCACAGCGCTGGAACCAACCACCACCCTGCTAGAACTCGCTGATCGTTCAGTGGTAAGACTAGAGGGAACCTTACAAGACATTAACCTTTTTGTTGATTCATGGGAGTACCCAAAAAGTCGATTAGATGGGCACCCTTTAATTTTGGGCCGACTTTGGATGGCAACAACTGATGCTTACATAGGTTTCCGTGAGGGCATCATGACCATTGCTAAGGGGGACACTATAAAAACTCTGGTTCTATACCCTCCTGCCAAACTAAGTCCGCCCATTGCGAAAATACACAAACAAACATCCACATACCTGGAAGAAAGTATTCGTTGACCACTTACAGTAGCAGAGGCACTTGAGTTCAAGAATCAGACTGAAGATGATGTGATCAATAACTTTATTAATCATCCAACCACTATGAATAATTTAAAATGTAAAATGTCAAATTTTAAAGACAATTCTTGACAATGAAGTCTTGGAAGACCCTTTGAAAGATACTGATGATTAGCATATCCAAAAAACTGCCGTTCATAACAACAAGCTTGTTGAAATTGAGCCATGCAAGATTTTAAAAATTAATGATCCTCTGGACAATGACCAACAACAAAAGCTCATTCAAGTTCTGCAAAAATATAAAGGGCCTTTTCCTTGGGACTATCCATACATGAAGGGAATAGACCTACAATTATGTAGGCATCATATCTACACCAAAAATGATGCTCATCCTATCCAGCAACCTTAGCGGAGATTGAATCTGCATCTCAAAGATATTGTAAAGGAAGAGCTACATAAGTTACTGGATGTGAATTTTATTTATCCCATTTTAGATAGCAAGTGGGTCTCTCTGCTGGTAGTTGTTCCCAAGAAAAATGAGAAGTGGCGCATCTGTGTAGATTATCGGGAATTGAACAAAGCCACGCAGAAAGATCACTTCCTTCTTCTATTTATTGATCAAGTCCATGATACACTGGCAGGAAAACAGTTCTTTTCCTTTATGGATGGCTTTAGCGGCTACAATCAGATCCAAATCGCCCCTGAAGACCAAGACAAAACCACCTTTACCTGCCCATGGGGTACATTCGCTTACAGAGTGTTACCAGTTTGCTTATGCAATACCCCAACTACGTTTCAGAGGGCCATACTTAGTATTTTTGCTGATCTGATAAATGAAGGACTTGAAGTTTACATGGATGACTCTACCCCGTATGGGGATGACTTTGATCAAGTGCTACAGATATTAGAGAAGGTTTTGGAATGATGCATCGCCACCAGGCTGTGTTTGAGTAATGTCAAGTGTCACATGATGATGACAGAAGGCGTAATCCTAGGACACTACATTTTTGCAGCTGGGATACAGGTAGATCCAACAAAGATATAGGTAACTCTCCTACTACCTACACCCTGTACTGAGACGGAGGTACGTAGCTTCCTTGGATATGCAGGTTATTATCGCAGGTTTATCAATTTTTTTCACAAATTGTTGTGCCTTTGTATGCTTTAACAGGAAATGTTGAATTTAAATGGTCTGATAAATGTGACACTTCTTTTACAGATTTGAAGAAATTGGTTTTGATGACACCAGTATTGCGTGGACCCAACTGGGAGTTGCCCTTTCACATTTCTAAAGATGCGTCAGATGCAACAATAGGCGTTGTCCTTGGCCAAGTGCAGGACATAAAGCCTTATGCTATTTATTATATCAATAGAAATATTATTGTTGCTGAACTTAATTATACAGTAACATAAAATGAATTTTTCACTGTCATTTATGCCATAAACAAATTTAGACATTATATAACTGGCTATCAAGTTTTTTTGTATACTGATCATTCCACCATTAGATACTTAGCTAAAAAACCCATTACAAATGTTCAAGTGACTTGTTGGTTGTTACTTTTGCAGGAGTTTGATATCACCATTAAAGGCCGTCCAGCGAAGGAAAACCCAGTCGCAATTTTTTTGTCTCGGGTTCCAAAGATAAATGATCCGTTGGCAGTAGATGACCAGTTTACAGACAAACATTTGTTTTCCGTAGTAGTTAAAACACCATGGTATGCAGATGTAGAAAGCTATCTGGCAATAGGAAAGTTTCCCAGACACTTGACAGCAAGGGAAAGGAAATAGATTGTCCAGCGCAACACCCGATTTTCTTGGATTGGCGGATATATTTTTCATACAGGGTATGATATGTGCATATGCATATGCATTCATGAAGATGAAATCTACGACATCCTGAATGCTTACCATGACGAGCCTTGTGGAGGACACTTCGTAGATCACAGAACTGGGCATAAGGTACTACAGATGGGCTATTATTGGCCCACCATTTTTAAAGACGCTAAGAAATATGTCCAGTCTTGTGATAGCTACCAAAGGATGGGCCGTCCTGGTCAATCTGACGAATTGCCACTGCAGCCCCAATTGGTAATAGAATATTTTGAATGATGGGCATTGGATTTTGTTGGCCCATTTCATCCGCCATCAAACCAAAAGGCCTACATACTAGTTTCTATAGAATATGTAACAAAGTGGGTAGAAACAATAGATTTTCCAAGAGTTATAGAAGAAGCCGTAATTAATTTCCTTTTTGGGTTATTTGTGCGGTATGGTTTACCTAGGGAAGTGATAACAGGTGGAGGGGGGCAATTTGTAGGACATAAGATATAGCCACTCTACGGAATCACCACATCACATATAGAGTCACTTCCATGTATCACCCATAGGCGAACGGGTAGGTTGAAAGCACCAATAAGGTCATCGAAGCAATTTTGACCAAGACAATTTCAACACATCGGCGGGACTGGGCTGTTAGACTGCCAGAGGCCTTGTGGGCCTATCACACAACTTGGCTAAATACTACTGGATATTCTCCGTACCAACTTGTTTTTTGAAAATAACCTATCTTTCCTATTGAATTTGAAATAAACACTCTCAGAACATCCTAGGAAGTGGGATTGGATCTAACGGAGGCCCAAACTAAACATCAAAAAATAAATGAATTGGATGAGGCTCGATTGATGCTTTACAATGCATTGCAATTATTCAACAACAAAGGGCAAAGTGGCACGACAGTCTTAGTAAAAGAAGATGTTTCAGAAAGGAGACTGGGCGCTCCTCTATGATTCCATATTCCAAGACTTTATGGGCAAGTTACAAACAAGGTGGCTTGGCCCTTATGAAATCCAAGAGGTACACAACAATGACACTCACACTCTGACTAACATTGATGAGTCTGGCCATTCTTTCCGGGTGAATAGACATCAGGTGCGTCTTTATCATAAACCACTCACCAAAGAGTCTTTTTTCCAACAGATATGTGATGATGCCGCTATGAAAATTTTAGCTGTAGGGAGTGATGACCCAACAACTTTACTTTCATAAAAAATTATCTCTCTTCAGTTGTAAATAATGTATATATTGTTTTTACTGTTGGTTGCAATTTAGTTTAGACATCACCATGTAAATACAAGGATTTATATTGTTTTTTTTGGGTGTGTTTAATAATCGCTGTTCAATCAATTGATTAGTTGTTGTTCAGCCAATTGAAAGACTACTGTTCAAACAAATGAACAGCTCCAATTTCCCTTTTGCGTATTTTGGTGTCCAATCAATTGAACAACTACTGTTCAATCAATTGAACAACTCCGATTTATTTTCATGTGTTTTGTTGTTAAATCAATTGAATAGCTAGTGTTCAGTCAATTGAAAAGCTGCTGTTCAATCAATTGAACATCTACTATTCAGTCAATTGAACAGCTGCTGTGCAATCAATTGAACAACTTTGATTTCTTTTTTGTATGTTTTGTTGTTCAATCAATTGAACAACTCCGATTTATTTTCGTATTTTTTTTGTTCAATCAATTGAACAAATCCAATTTCTTTTTGTGTGTTTTGCTGTTCGAATAGATGATGTTCAGTCAATTGAACAACTGCTGTTCAATCAATTAAGCAACTCTGATTTATTTTTGTGTTTGCTGTTCAATCAATTGAACAATTGCTATTCAGTCAATTGAACAGCTGCTCTTCGGTAGAACGAACAACTGTTATTCAGTCAATTGAACAACTGCTGTTTGGTAGAATGAACAACTGTTAAAAAAAAAAAACCAATAATCGCTGTTCCATCGTCGGTTATTCTTTTATCAAATTGCCATTTTTCTCTCCCATGATTTCTTAGTAAAACCATCTGTTTAGATTTGGAATTTGTACTCGAAATAAAAGAAAAACAGTAATATTAATACCATTATGACTTGTAAAAACTTTGATGGTTATCTTTATTCTGAAACTGACCTGGTTCATCTATATAATGACTGGTTGAATATCTTCTTTTTGGACATATCATAACATGACTTACTATCTTAATACCATGCTAGTTTACCTTTCACACTTTCAATCGATAATTCCCTTTGGTATGATGATATAGGGATAAAAGCATAACTTTCATTGGCATTTTTTTTACTTCTCATGCCACCCCTGACTCTTAAGGAGTAAATGAGCCTCCATCCCTTTACAATAAAATTATGAAAATATGAAAATGCAACACACATCTTCTTAAAGAGGAAAGGGGGTCTCATCACAAGCCAACCTACCATCATCATAAGGGTGTAACAAGTGACATTCCATTATGGCCACCACACCAGGGTAATGACCTTCTTGATAGTCAAAACTTTTAGAAGGACAAGAGGTCTCATCACGAGCCAGCTTGATCACTTTGTTATGTCCTGGTGAATGACACTATGATTATTTGGTTACCATGCTAGCATAGTGGTCTCTTTATAGAAATGAAAAGGAAAATCATCTAAATACTAAATGGAGGACTCTGACTCATTTTTGGGTTGAAAAACAATCTGTCGAGGCTATGAACACCTACTAGCAACAGTGGCTCTGCTTGTAGTATTGAAGTTCTATGTTACATTTACAAATATTCTTTATTCCATTACTTCCCATTGACTAATTTCTAAAGGTGAATTTACCATTTGAAAAACGTTTATAACTAAATTAACCAACATGCATGGTAAACTATATCTTTATATGCATTATATCATTATTGTTCGATCAATCGATACCAACAATCATTATCATTTATCGCCGATCATGCGTTCGTCACCTTTTCCACCTAAGGCAAATATCTCTTCACATAATGATCCAGTCTTTGTTTTATTCTTTTTACGAGCATTTCAACTCTTTTGCGACTTGTACTGCTTTGATCGTTTTTTTCGTATTTACGCCGCTTTGATTGTTGTCCGGTTGCATTTATGAATTCCCAACGCCCTTTCCCTTTTTCCCATGATTTATGGTCGTGGACACTCTTTTTTTTAAGGAGGGGGGAAGGTCTGCATTATGGATAGCATGTGTAATGATTATCAAACTATTTTCTGATTAGAGGGGGGAAGGACTGCATTATGAATACGCGTGCGTAATGATTATTGAAATGTTTTCTGATTGGAGGGGGGAAGGTAAGCATTATGGATAGCATTCAAATTAATTATTAAGCTGCGCTAAAAACTGATGATGTGACAAACAACACAATTTCTCTTAATATTAACTCTAAAACAACATCGCTGCTCTGTTAATAACTTTAACGATTTGTATATGGTTTACGGTGCTTCTCCAAATTGTGAAATTATGAGAAGAGCGCATGTAAAAGTGCAAGTGAACCACTCACTGAGAAAGAACAACCATGGGAGGAAAAGCCATCTGCAGTGAACCTACAGTACTCCGAGTATCAGAATAGGCTCGCGAAATTCTTGAGCATGCCGATGGGCTTCAATACCTGACCAAATTACAGGGATTCCATGAGGAAATAACACTTGAATTTTTTCAAAATCTACAGAATGGACGCATGACAGTGAAGGGCATAAATATAACAGTTTTTGAAGCAGTTATAGCTGAAGTCTCTGGACTTCCAGCAGAGGGCATAAGATGGACTGATAAGCATGTTCCCTTGTAGGACGCAATTGGAGTATTCCAGGACCCTGATGAACAATTGGTACACAAAGGCAAAGGGATTCACCCCACATCTTTAAAGCAACCATGGAAGGAATTGATGATCATTATTCAGAGGCACATCACTTGTGATGGACGTCAAGATGTGGTAAAACCTCGACAACTCAAACTATTAGCTATTATGAATAAAAAAATTACAGTTAATTTGCCATTTTATTTAAATTCTTTATTGCATGACGTTACTAGCCGGGTTAGGAAGGCTAAGGACCCACTTTCTCTCATCAGCCATCATGGTATGATTAATTTAATCATTATCATGGACTGGCCCAACAACAATTAACTTGGGATAACCTTGTAAATCCTGCCTTAACCCCACCAGAAGAAAACCCAGATGTGTAGATAGGTATAGATGATAGAAACATGGATGACCTAGAGATTGAACAATAGGGGCTAAAGGTAACAGGTCTAGAAAGGACAAGAAAAAGAAGGAATCCTTCTTTGGCCTTGGGCCCAGCAAAGCGTAGGCACTCTGCAAGGATAAAATCACAACAACGCACCCCAATTCCAACAGAAGAAGTAGGGTCGTCTCATATCCCCTCTCCAAGTCCGCAAGATGATTTTATGCAGGAATATGAGGAAGAAATGGCTCGAGTATTGGAGAATATGGGGACATACTGTGAAGAAAGGGATCCATTTGGAAACTCTGAAGGGAAAAATCTTTCCATTAACCAGTCTGCCTTTGTTGGTAGTTCTGGCCATGCTGAATCTTTGCGATTTGCTGATAATTTGGAGGGTCAGAGGGAATCAATTCCCTCTATGAATGAGTCCCTTGAGAAAGAGGTCCATGCAGAGGAAACCCTCGAGGATGGAAATCAACCAGAGGTTACTGTTCCATTGGATTCCCCAGAGAAGGAAGCCCCTATAGAAGAAACCCTGGAGGATGAAAATGAACCAGGGGATATTGTTTTAATGAAGTCCCCAGATGACGAGGCCCATGCAGAAGAACACTCTGAAAACGAAAATCACTCAGGAGATATTGTTCGATTGGAGTCCCTTGAGAGAGAATCACATGTAGAAGAAGACCTCGAAGATGAGAATGAATTGGGATATACTATTCCATTGGAACATAACCCTGATATTGACACAACTCCTCCTGAACCCGAAATAAACACAGCTGTGCCACTGCCAATCATAAATGCCACGACGAAGAAAACATACAAGGAAAGATTGAGGAGGTTGACTAAGAAATATAGGAAATAGAAGAAAACAATCAAGCAATTGAGAGAGTGGTTAAAGGAAGCAGTTAGGGTTCAGAAAGTGAAAGTGGAATTGGAAATTGTAGGGACCCAAACAAAACAATGTTTTTTGGAGTATATTGAAACTAAGACTGAGAGTCCTTGTGTTTGTTCAATAGGGACCCAAACAGAGCAATGGCCTTTGGAGAATATTGAGACTCAAGCTGAAGTTCCTTGTGTTTGCTCAATGGAGACCCAAATGGACTTTCCCACTACAGATGTTGTTGTCCAAACCAATTATGAGGAGAATCCCAGGTAGACCGCTGTATGCCCCAAGGAACAATTGAAGTTGATGTTCAAATCGATTTTGAAGGAAATTCCCCGGAAGATTGTTGTATGTCACAAGAAGTGGCCGAAGATGCTGTTCAAACTGATTCAGTGATAACACAGGATGATGAAACTCAGACAAAGGAAACCTCTCACTATGTTCCTTTGGTAGGAGAAGCTGTTATAATGAAATTCCAAAACGAATTAACAAAGATTCAGTAGGAGTTGGCTCAACATAAGGAATAAGTAGTACCGTTACAACTACAACAGGAGTTGCGGAAGAAATTTGAGGCACTTACTGTAACAAAAGACGAGACTCTCGCCAACTTCAAAGATGAGCAGAAGAAATTAGAGAAAGCTGCAGAAGTCCAAGTAGAAAGTTGGAATTATTTGTTTTCTTTACTCTGATGATTTGTCTTATTGATCACCTACCACCAATTATGCACTATTCTTGTTAGAAAGGTACCTCTTGCTGAAAGTCAAAGCTGTCAGTGCTGGTAAGTCAGCAAAATTCAAGACCACTCCAGACTTTGTCAAATGTTTTAAGGAACATAATGAACAGGTACAATGCCTTCTATGTGAATTATACATGCACAATTGTTTCTTGGAGGATGAACTCGATAGTGATCTTGGCCCCTTCATTGGGGATATTCAATTTCAAAATTTTCTCACTTTTGCTACCAATCAGGTTAAATGGGCTAAAATCTTATAACAGTTTTCAAAAAAGGGAATATGGTATGATTTATGGGTCAGGGGAGAACCCATGAAACCCTTACATCTTTCTGTCTAGCATAAAAAGTTCATGAAACAAACAGGAGACGTGGCTCAATTCTGACCACTGCATACAGATATCATACAGGAAGGAAAGGAATACTTTCAGGAAATTAAGGAGGAAGCTTTGTCAACAACAAGATAAAGATGGGAAGCTTCCACTAACAATGTCAAGAACAAGGAGCCATTTGGGTATAGAAATTTCAAAGCTGTTACTACTTGCCTACACAAATACACAATATGGTCCTAAGCATGGGGCCTGACTAGATAGGATGTCGCTACAGATGTCCTATTATCTGGTACCCTCATGACAGGTATTACAGTGATTATAATTTTCCAGATTACCGTGTAAACGAGGCTTTTGCAATACTTAAACAGAAAAACGGTTTTAGGCTATATAAGGAAGAAGTTTATCCTGCTTATTCTTTAATGCAACTGCACCTCAATCATATTATTGGATGAGGACATGCAAAAAGGTAAGCAGGGGAGTATGTTTGGCCATGGAAAATATAAGTTTTATCCTCATATTAGCTTAATTAATCATTTTTCTTTATGTGTTTATCTTTGTTTTAGGAATAAATATAGAAGAAACAATTATAGAATCTGGATAAAACCGATAAATAACAAATTAGGTAAATCTGGGCATGAAAAACTAACTTTTGCTATCTTTATATGCAAGAACATGAATTGAACGATTGCTATTCAAAATATGGAACAACAACGACCAAGAAAGGAAAAAGGACAACGTCTCGATTATGAAGGCAAATGGAAGACTAAGAGAACCAAGTCTATTCTATGATGAAATTAGATTATCGGCTATATAAAGCCAACAGGCGAAATGAACAACTAGCTAGAAATTTGGAGATTGTAACTATTTATTTTTGACACAGAGTACTCCCATTACTGTGACGCTGTAACTCTATTATCAAGTTTAATGAAGAAAACTGTGTTTTACCTATAATCGCATTATGAGTGTCTTTCGGCAGTGACTTCTAGAGACTCTGGGCCCGGTCGATAGGAGATTTACTACTTTAATTGTGTCATATTTATTTCTGTTTACTCTTACAATTGTTTATTACTGTTATTTCATGAAATTAGAATTATTCCGATTGTTGTGAGTATTGATTGTTACAATTTACTTTTGCCATTCAAACTAGATTCTAGATCTTGCTGTATTTTACATCTGCGTGTTAATCTTTACCGAATTTATCAGGTTAGTTTAAGTATCTGATTGCTGTTCATTCTGAAGTAGTGTTATCAGAGATCTTAAGCTTACAGTTGATTGCTTTCCGTTAGATGTTTGAATAGTTACTTGCTGTTCATTTCCTGTATCTTTCCTTCATGCTAAACGAATTACTGTTTATACTAGTTAGATTTGCTACGAGTGATTCCTTTTACTTGCATTCCAATTTAGTTCTCTGCATAATAGATTAAAGTAGATTTGAAAATACTTTAAAGATTTCTTTCAGAATTGTTTTGGATTGAACTTCAAGAATTAGATGTTAATCATTGCAACGATTCTAAATCATTTCATTATGAATGTGCCTCTGAATTCACTTGCATAGACATGCTGAACACTCTTGAAATAAACAGACTTGCCTTGGTTTGAGAACTAATGTAGGTATTAAGGTTGCTTTTAATAGTCATCTTAATGCACCAACAATAAAAGTGGGGAAAAGACCATATTGCAGGGGAAGATCAAGCTAGTGTCCATCAGACTAGTAACGACACTGCAACTCAAGTAACGTGGCTGCAAGGGATGTAGCTTATTCATTGTTCACATATCCAATGGATCAAAAGATAGAGAGGATCATGAGGGAGCATCCAATTATAAAGCGGTTTGTAGACGTTTTTCCAAAAGAGATTCTAGCACTACAACCAAACAAGGAGGTCGCTTTCTTGATTAAACTTATGCCTGGGACAAATCCTGCATCCAAATCCCCTTACAAAATCATCAAACCCAAGTTAACTAAGTTGATGTTGCAGCTGAAGGAAATGTTGGATAAAGGGCACATTAGGAAGAGCATTAGAGAAATTTTGAGGTCTAAAATGGGCCTTAAAACAAAAATGTACAACCAAAATCAACTTTATAAGAACCATTGGGATTCAATGTGATGATGTTGACCATGGGGGATGATTCGCCATTTTTGGAGTAAAAAAGTAAAAGGATTAAAAAATAAAAAATAAAAAACTACTTTTTCAACTCGTATTTTCAACTTATCTCCCTACATTTTTAATCAAATTTCGAGTTTAAGCACTCATTAGATGTGGAGTTCAATTCCTCATCCAAGGATTACCCATGTTGCATACTTTTGATGGACCTTGCAACATGAAAAAATCATAAATACATGAAAAAATGTGATTCACTCAAAATTTGAGCAAAACCGTAGGGATATAAGTTGAAAATACGAGTTGAATAATTTTTATTTATTTATTTATTTATATATTTTTTTTCCCTTTAAAATTTGATGATGCAATCTAATATTGCTTTATTATTTCCACTATTATTTTATAATATTCCTTAGGTGACCCATTTTATAGCTCAAAATTTCTCTAATGTGTATCGCCATGGGGAGCACCTATGTTATTTGTGAAAAAGTAAGATGACACTTTGATATTGTGTGTTGAATATTGATAGATCAATAAGGCCACCATTAAGAACACATATCCATTGTCGCGGATTGATGATATGTTTGATTAGCTAAAAGGGGCATAAATGTTTTGAAAATTTGATTTAAGATCGAGTTATCATCAGGTGCATATCAAGGAAGAAGACATCCACAAGATGACATTTCAAACTAGGTATGGGCACTATGAATTCGTGGTTGTACCATTGGGTATTAAAAATTCTCCTACTACTTTCATGTGCATGTTGAATAACATTTTGAGTCCTTATTTGGACAAGTTCGTGCTAGTTTTTGTGGAAGACATCTTGGTGTATTCTAAGAATGAGGAAGAGCATGAGGAACACCTCACAATTGTGCTACAATTTTTGAGAGAGCATAATATCTATGTAAAACTCAACAAATGCAAGTTCTACCAAACTTAGATTTAGTATTTGGGCATATCGTCTCAAAGGAGGGCATGACATTTTACTGTTAAAAAGTTAAGCAAATCATGTAATGACCTACTCCTCAGAATGTGTTTGAGGTGAGATATTTCATGGGGTTAGTAGGTTATTATTGGAGGTTTATTTGAAAATTCTTGAAGATTGGTTACCTAATCACTACATTTCAAAGAAAAGGGGTTAAATTCCAACAAATAATTGAATGTGCTGTGAGCTTTGAAAACTAAAGCATTTGCTTACACATGCACCAGTGTTAAGGATTGCTGACCTAGACAAGGACTTTCTGGTATGTACAAATGTTTGCAAGGAAGGACCTTGTGGAGTCTTAATGCATGAAGGCCAAGTGGTCCGTTATGAGTATATGAAGTTAAACATACATGAACAAAATTATGTCATCCATGATTTATTATTGGTAGCGATAGTCCATGCATTAAAAATGTGGATGAATTACCTTATGGGAAGGAAATTTACATTGATGACAAACCACGGGGGACTGAAGTATTTGTTTGACCAACCAAAGTCGGATGCTAGGTAGGTAAGATGGTTTCCACTAATCAACAAATTCAATGTTGAAATCAAATATATCCAGGGGAAGGAAAACAAGGTAGCTGATGCACTTGGCATGAGGTTACAATTAACTCATATAACTTCTATGAGCTCTTGTGAATTCAACATTCAAGAGAATATTAAGGAGGCCAAACAATGAGGTGAGAAATATTTACAACTTAAGGAGCAGTTACAACAAGAACCTAAAGGGACATTGAGCAAGGACTACTCCATTATAGAAGGTAGAATATTGAAGTTTAAAGGAAGAGAGCACATACCTAGTATGGATGATTTGAAGAAGCCCATTATGGATGAGAATCACAAAAGGCCATATTCTGGTATCCCAGGATACCAAAAGATGATAACTACTATAGAGAAGTCATATTATTGGCCAAACATGAAGAAAGAGGTGGCTATGTATATAGCCAAGTGCTTAGAATTCCAATAGGTAAAGGTGGAATGCAAGCATCCAACATGACTATTACAACCAATTCCCTTCCCAAAATGGAAGTGGAAAGTCATCTCCATGGATTTTGTTTTTGGGTTACCAAAGAATAGTAGGTAACATGATGCCATTATGGTTGTATTGGACAAGTTGAACAAAAAAACTCACTTTGTTTGCTGTTAAGTCTACCAATAAAGCAATATTTCCTAAGTTTTCATGAAAGAAATAATAAGACTACATGGGTTGCCAAAGAAAATGATTTTGATCAGGATGCTAAGTTTACATCAAAATTTTGGAAAGAGTTGTTCACTAGTTTGGGGGGAGAATTAGACTTCAAAACAATGTACCATCCACAAACAGATGGGCAGACTAAGAGGGTAACTAGAGTGTTGGAGGACATGCTTAGGATGTATGTCATGCACTAGCAAAGGATGTGGGAATAATTCCTTCCTTTAGTAGAGTTTGCCTACAATAATGGGTACCAAGAATCCTGAAAAATGAGTCCATTTGGGGCTCTTTATGGGAGGAAATGTACCACTCCTGTTAGTTGGAGTGATCCAATGAAGAAAGTGCGCATTGGACTAAACATGATAAACGAATTAGAGAAACAAGTTACAACCATCAAGAAAAATCTAAAGATAGCTCAAGATCGAAAGAAGAACCATTAGAGAAATTGTGAGGTCTAAAATGGGCCTCCTAAGGAATATTATAAAATAACTGTGGAAATAATAAAATAAGATTAGATTACATCATCAAATTTTAGAGGGAAAAACAAAAAAACTACTTTTTCAACTTATCTCCCTACGGTTTTAATCAAATTTTGAGTGGGAGCACTCATTGGATGTAGAATACAATTCCTCATCCAAGGAGTACCCATGTTTCATACTTTCGATGTACCCTACTACATGAAAATTGAGAAATACATGAAAAACATGATTGCAATTCAATTTTTTCATGTATTTCTCATTTTTTGTATAGCAGGGTCCATCGAAAGTATGCAACATGGTTACTCCAAAATTCAAGTTGAATTGCACAGGTAGAAGGATTAGTACACTCTAGGCTAGTACTATGCACATCCCAAGATTGGACATAAATTTGATTTATGTAAGCAATATGAGTGATGCATGTGTAAAATTAATATTTGAAAGAACAATGTAAACTTTGAAATGGGAACTATAAACTCAACACGGGAACTCTAGCAAAAAAAACCCCAAAAAAACATGAAAAATAGTGCTAAAAAAGGAAAAGTGTGATGCTGGATAAATATATATATCTTATATCTATATCTATATCTATATCTATATCTATATCATATCTATCTATATATATATATATATTATATATATATATATATATATATATATTATATAGGTTTAAATTTTAACATGTTTTAAAGATGGCAGTGAAAACCATTTTTTGAGCAAAAATTGTGCAAAAAACACCCTCAAAACGAAAAGTGTTTGATGTTGGAATAACATTTTTTTTTTTTGAAGGTAATTTTTCAACATGTTTTAAAAATGGACAGTGAAAACAATTTTTTTTGTGCAAAAATTGTGCAAAAACACTCTTAAAACGAAAAGTGTTGATGCTGGAATTAATTTTTTTTTTTTTTTATTTTATTTATTTATTTATAATTTTTTTTTAGGGTAAATTTTCAAACATGTTTTAAAAATAGAAGTGAAAACCAATTTTTTGTGCAAAAATTGTGCAAAAAACACCCTGAAAACAAAAAGTCTTGATGCTGGAATAACACTTTTTTGTTTTCTAGGGTAAATTTTCAACATTTTGAAATAATGGTGTAAAATATTTTACCATAACTCCTAAAAATATTAAACTTTCAAAAGAATAATGAAAAAAATAGAAAAAAGAAAAAGAAAAAGAAAGTAAAAAAAAATAGCGAAACGTAAATAAAAATATATATTAAAAACAAACATAAAAAAATCAAATATAAAAAAAAATTTAATAAAAAAAAATTAGAAATGTTAAAAAAAATTTAATAAGAATTAAGAAACAAAAAAATAAATAAATTAAAAAAAACGTAAGAAATAAATAATTAAGGAAAACATGTTTTCAAAAAAAATGATTTTTTTTTAATATCTTGTAAAACCATAAAAAAATTTGGAAAAAAATAAAAATTAAAAACAAACTAGATTAAAAAAAAAAGAAAATTTAACAAAAAACCAAAAAAAAAAAACAGCTAAAATTAGATAAATAAAACATTTAAAAAAAAACCTAAAACCAAAAATATACTAAAACAAAAAAATAAGAAAAAACATTTGAAATTTTTTAAAAAAATTCATATTTTCAAATTAAAAAAATAAAATATATTTTTTTGATTTAAAAAAACATTTTAAAATATTTTAAAATTATATATGTTTTTTTTTTTTTTTTTTTTTTTTTTTTTTTTTTTTTTTTTTTTTTTTTAGGCTGGGGCGGGACTCTCCAATTTACATGTCCATTAAGTACCCCCTCAACGGGAAGGGTAGCCCAAGATTTTGAACCCAAGACTTCCGGTTCGGTGAGACTTCATTTCCACGGCCATTGCCGCTTGAGCTACCCCCATTGTGGAACAAAAATGTATATGTTTTAAAAACATTTAAAATTTAAATTAAAAAAAATAATACATTTCAACACATTAATTATATATATATATATTATTATATATATTATATTATATATATTTTATTTAAAAAAATATTTTTTATTTGAAGAAAACAAAAGAAATTGGCCGCCGCTGTCCGTGGGGGTGTGGCCCTCGGTGGCGGAGCACGCAGCTCCACTGCTTAGGGCCGCGCCCCCACGGGTGACTGGAATTGGCACGTAGCTTTGCCGCCCAGGGCCGCGCCCCCACGGGCGACCAGAATCAGCACGCAGCTCTGTCGCCGAGGGCTGCGCCCCCACGGGTGGCCACTGTCTGATTCCCGGAATCAGTTCGCCGTCGTTCGGCCACCCGTGGGGACGCGACCCTGGGTGTCACGCCCCCAAGCCTACGGTGGTCTTTCAACCGTGCCGGCGAGGTGCGGCACCACCAAACACTTTCTTTTTAACAATACTCGTGCACATGGACTACGCCTAATTCACTTTCTCCTACTTAGTTTGTGATTCTCAACCAAGTATTATTATGTTATCCTTTATACCAATGAACACCCATACACATTCATTATCCACAACATTATATAAGAGAAATGCAACAGTATAAATGGAGGGGCAACTCCCTGCAATATGAGTCTGCCCAACAATATATTATACAATCTTCAATTTTTACAATGCATAAGTTAAATCTTGGGAAACCCCAAATTTACACTTTGCCAATTTTTCACAACTTCGGCAAACTCGGTTTCCCAGCTCGTCGGCACCTCCGCACTGTTTCTGCACGACTCACCAACCCTTCGTTCACCTCGTCGCACTGTCGTGTCGTTTTCCCAACTCGGGCGCGCCTCCAAGTCGCCACACATGGGCGCCTCCAACCGAGACACACCTCCGTTCACAATCTCAACACTTCATCGTTTCGACGTGTATGGCGCGCCCTCACCCAGTCGCCCGTCTGCACGTCCACCCGTTCACCTGGTCAACTTCGCCCAAGTTGCCGCACGACTTCACCCGGGTCGCCACACGACTTCACCTGGTTCGCCCGAACGACCTCACCCGGGTCGCCACACGACCTCGCCCGGGTCACTCGAACGACCTCACCCGGGTCGCCACACGACCTCACCCGGGTCGCCCGAACGACCTCCCGAACGACCTGCCTGAACGACCTCCCGAACGACCTGCCCAAACGACTGTCCGAACGACCTGCCTGAACGACCTGCCTGAACGACCTGCCTGAACGACTGTCCGAACGACTTGCCTAAGCGACCTGCCCGAACGACTGTCCGAATGACCTGCCTGAACGACTTTTCTGAACGACTTTCCTGAACGACTTTTCCAAACGAGTTCTCACCCGAGTTCCGCCCGTCGTGCGGGCTCATCCACGCACTTCAGAACTCCTTGTTCGAACTTGTTGATCAAATTCTTGATGGTCGTTTGCCTCCAAACGCCGTCCAATATATACGGGCGGGTGGCGGGTTGTGTCACCCGGCCGACCCACACCAAACGGCTGGCCGACTCGTTCATAATGTGTTGTCTCGCCTGGAGGATGGTCGGCCCGCCCAACTCATGGGACCCCCCCTCAACTCACCCAACACCTTATAAACTCGCCCAAGGTTCATTTTGTTTCATGTTTCGCACGCACTTCGTATGGTGGAGTCGCCCTGACCATCGCACGAACTGCAGGTCCTGACATCCTCCCCCACTGGAAGTCATTGTCGTCCTCGACAATATCTCATCCCAACAACCATCTGTCACCAAGATCACCATACCAAGGTATACATCCATCGGTATGTCATACATCGGAAATCATCTCAATCCATGATCATCAACCACCATGCCACAATCTCCACATGCTGCTCTCCATCGTGGGAGGCTGGTCCCTCCATCTCAAGCTACATGCCCACTGCAACATATCGTGTCGTCCTCATCATGTGTCATCCCATGTGAACTGCTGCCATGATACTCCAACACAATACTAACATATCCCTGTACACCGTTAACCCCCATGTTTGAACTAGTCGGATGGCCAGTCCAACTGTCATGCTCAAACCATGAGAATGCACATCCTCATGCCACCATCAGTTGTTTCTCAGAACATCCTGTCACATCCTCAACTCGATCAAGAATCCATCCATATAAGTGTAAGTCATGCTCAGGTCCATGAAGTAGTCCTCATCTCATCTGCAACATGCTGTCCAAAGTAGTTGAGTCTCGACTCAACCCATTCCCAAGTGTTGCCACTAAGGCATCATCATCGTCATAACTCCATCACTCCAAAGTGTCTCATATCGATCCTCTACATCAAGTCACTCTTTCAAGCCATTCCCATACATGTACTTGAAAGTATGCACCCCATCCTGCATCAAAGTCTCTGACCTCAGCTCCTCAATGCATCAGATCCTCCAAGTCCACCATATATGAAGTCCCTAAAAGTCACAACAACCTCATGTCATCATGAGCTCCATAAGCCATCCCCAACCAACATCTCAGCAAGCATACAAGTCTCACCCCAAATGTCTCTGCAAGATTCCTCATCTCTCCATGTAGTAAGAATGCTCCATAGTCTGCTCACAACTCCATCCAAGTCCATGGCCTTGTTGTACAAGAGTGCACAACCTCTCCATCGGCTCGTAAGTAAAACATCTCCATGTCACATTAGCAAATCTACCTGCACAACATCCCTGCCTTGGCACTCCTCATTGGATGCCCATAAGTGACATCTCTACAAGTGGTCATGCACAATGTCCCTGCATAAGACTGCCATGCTCCATGTCTCCAACCTGATGTCCATGACTAAGTTGTCCACGTAGTCCAACCAACTAGACCCATCACAACAATCGGTCATCCTCACCCAAGTCTGCAATCTTCGGTTTAGTGAACTCGGTCACCCAACCATACCATCATCATATGAGTCTCTCCATCATAGCTCCCCCACTGAAGGTTCCACCAAGACTTGCTCTTGGTCTCGGCCATGAGAAGTCCACCTAAGTGTCTCAAGTGTGTGTCCTCCAATCTGTCCATGAGTCATGCCGGGCACTTAGCCATGTGGCTAAAGCATAACCCATTCCTCCACAATGATCATCAAGTTCCACCCTTGTCACAGGCCTTTGTACCTTCTACCATAAGGTCACAAACAACCCCAACAAGTCCTGCAACAATCAACAATCCTTGCTTCTCCATACACGGTCTCATCATAAACATCCATGGTAAGATGCTCCCCAGCATCGGCAAACTGGCTTTGCCCTTCCCTGCATACGGTCCATCTACCAAATGATCAAGTGAAACATAAGTATCAATAGTACTTACATCGTCATCATCAACATGAGGTTCCTCCATGAGAGTGTCCTCATCCATACATGTTTGCAAACTGCACGATCCTGGTCCAACTTGATTAATCTCAAGCTCATCCTCCATCATGGTCATGTATGCAACATCTTCAACTATCACGGCTTCCTCTTCCTTGTTTGCACAAGCTGCAACTTCATCTTGCTCCATTGTCCATCCAAGTTGAAGAAGCTCATTTTCAACATTCTTTTTCAAGACTGCAAGCTTCTCTCGAATCCGGGGATTCTCCTTTTTCAACCGCTTCAACCTGTATAAGGTAAGCAAGAGCTTCCCTTCACATTCTCCCAAACCTACCATGTCTTGTACTTCGTCTTCCCCGGTTCGTACTTCGTTTGGTCCACAGACGCCCAAACTGTGTATACCTGCCCACACACAGTCCCACTTGCCCACCTGACAAGTGCCCAAATCGTATGACCAGCACGTAGTATCGCCTGCCCAATTCTACGACACCCGGTTCCAAACTTCACCAGCTTCACCAAGTTCCCTGCAACCATGAACGACCCTTGTTCCACTTGTATGTGAAACTATCTTCCTTCACTTGCAAGTACCTGCTTCCACTGTCACGAGCAACCCTGCTCTACCCAGTCTTGCAAGACTCCTCCAAGTCTTTAGACTAGCTCTGGTACCAACTCACGGTAGTGTGGTGGGATCAACACTTCTTCATCAACCAGGATATCAGCTCCGATACCAACTGTCACGACGCCAACGACGGCGGTGGTCTTTCAACCGTGCCGGCGAGGTGCGGCACCACCGAACACTTTCTTTTTAACAATACTCGTGCACATGGACTACGCCTAATTCACTTTCTCCTACTTAGTTTGTGATTCTCAACCAAGTATTATTATGTTATCCTTTATACCAATGAACACCCGTACACATTCATTATCCACAACATTATATAAGAGAAATGCAACAGTATAAAGGGAGGGGAAACTCCCTGCAATATGAGTCTGCCCAACAATATATTATACAATCTTCAATTTTTACAATACATAAGTTAAATCTTGGGAAACCCCAAATTTACACTTTGCCAATTTTTCACAACTTCGGCAAACTCGGTTTCCCAGCTCGTCGGCACCTCTGCACGGTCGCCACATGACTCACCAACCCTTCGTTCACCTCGTCGCACCGTCGTGTCGTTTGCCCAACTCGGGCATGCCTCCAAGTCGCCACACACGGGCGCCTCCAACCGAGACACACCTCCGTTCACAATCTCAACACTTCACCGTTTCGTCGTGCACGGCGCGCCCTCACCCGGTCGCTCGTCCGCACGTCCACCCGTTCACCCGCTCAACTTCGTCCAAGTTGCCGCACGACTTCACCCGGGTCGCCACACGACTTCACCCGGTTCGCCCGAACGACCTCACCCGGGTCGCCACACGAACTCGCCCGGGTCACACCGAACGACCCTCACCTGGGTCCCGCACAAACGACTCACCGGGTCGCCCGAACGAACCTCCACGCCGAATGACTTGCTGAACGATCTTCACGAACGAGCCTGCCCGAACGACTGTCCGAACGACCTGCCTGAACGACCTGCCCGAACGACTGTCCGAACGACCTGCCTGAACGACCTGCCTGAACAACTGTCTGAACGACCTGCCTGAACGACCTGCCCGAATGACTGTCCGAACGACCTGCTTGAACGACTTTTCTAAACGACTTTCCTGAACGAATTTTCCGAACGAGTTCTCACCCGAGTTCTGCCCGTCGTGTGGGCTCATCCACGCACTTCAGAACTCCTTGTTCGAACTTGTTGATCAAATGCTTGATGGTCGTTTGCCTCCAAACGCCCTCCAATATATACGGGCGGGTGGCGGGTTGTGTCACCTGGCCGACCCACACCAAATGCCCGACTGACTCGTTCATAATGTGTTGTCTCGCCTGGAGGATGGTCGGCCCGCCCAACTCATGGGACCGCCCCCTCAACTCACCCAACACCTTATAAGCTTGCCCAAGGTTCATTTCGTTTCATGTTTCGCACACACTTCGCATGGTGGAGTCGCCCTGACCGTCGCACGAACCGCAGGTCCTGACACTGGGTGACGAAGCTACGTGGTCGCCGTCTGGCCGCAAGTGGGGGCGCGACCCTGGGCGGCGGAGCTGCACACAGCTTGGTTGCCTAGGGCTGTGCCCCCACGGGCGATGAGGCCAATTTTTTTGTTTTTTAAATAAAAAGTATATATATTTTTAAATGTGTTAAATGTATTTAATTAATTAATTTCTTTGTTTTTTTTGTTAAATGTATATATATATTTTAAAATATTTTTAAAATGTGGTGTTTTTTGTTTTTGTTTTTTTTTTAAATCGAAAAAATATATGGTTTTTTTGTTTTGTTTTTATTTATTTAAAAATTTAATTATATATATAATATATATTTAATTTATATAATTTTTTTCTAAATGATCATATATATATAATAAATTTTTATTATTATTATTATTAATATTTTTTAAATATGGAATAGTTTGTTTTGTTTTTGTTTTTGTTTGTTTTGTTTGTTTGTTTTTTTTTAAATTTTAAATGTTTTTAATTTTTTAAATTTTAATGGTTTAAAAAAAAATTCCAAATTATATTATAATTTTTTTAAAATTAAAATATTTTCGTTTTTTTGGAATTTCTCTTCGCTAAAATCCATTGGAAATGCAATTGGGAAATTTTACTGCAGGTGCCCAAAAATAGAGGAATATGCCAGAACCACCTATGCATGCATCTGTGTGGAAATGGACTTCAGCGCCGGATTCCGAGCCGAAATATACCTAACAAGTAAAGACTGTGTGGAACCAGAAACTCGATTATGAAAGTGTCCTCTTCAGATGTAGATCTTGCTTTGAGACTGGCCACCTAGCAAAAAATTGCCCAAAAGCCTCCCAGATAAATTATGCTAGGAAAAATCACCACAGATCTACATGGTGGAAGGAGCACAAAAAGAACACTACACTGTCATCAAAGAAGCATACTCTCGAGAAAACTCTGAATCAAAAGAATTTGGGCAAGAAAGAAACAACTTTCAAGACATGCAGGGGGAAAACCCCGCCCAACAACAGAATAGTGAACTCGACAATCCCTCAAGCATCAACAATTATGAGGATTCAAATACCGCACAAAGGAAATCTTCATTTAACAGCAAAGCAGATCTCCTAGACCAAACTTCTTCTCCGACTATGTTCAAAAGGACGAACACAATAGACCACGAAGCTAAGACACCAATGTCCCAAGAACCAGAAGAGATGAAGGAGATGAAAGATAAAGAAAGTTGGAAGACCGTGGAGAAAAAAAGAAAGCTATAGCACCAATCTTGCCAAGAAAGACGAGGAACCAGACAATTAGAAACTAAGAAAATTATAGGTCCGATAGACCAATTTGGTCTCAGTGGATGTTAACTACCACCATCATCATCATCATCAGCATCATCATATATATATTTTAATTGTTGTTGTTGTTGTTTTTTTTTGTTTTGTTTTGTTTTGTTTTTAGTTTGAGTATATTATGGTTTTTTTTAATCTTAATTTTAATAGGTTTTTAATTTCTGTATTCAAGCTTCTGTGATCCATAATGAATTAAGCAAAGTCTTTCGGTAGAAATCACATAAGAGAAATTTTTGGCTGACACGTTTCGAACCAACAAGTGTGGTTTCATGATAGGTCTTTAATTTTTTTTTAGTTACTTAATTTTATAGGTTGTTGTTGTTGTTTTTTTTTAATGGTTTACAGGATAATTTTTTTCTTTTACATTTTTTATGTTTTAAGTCTTATATATATATATATATATTTTAATGTCAAAAAAAACTTGATGTAAAAATTTTTAAAGTGTAAAGAAATGTAACATTTTAAAAAAATATCCACACTTAATACATTAAAAAATTTAAAGTGTCAAAAATATGCTCCGAAAAGAAAAAAGTGTATTATCCATTGCCACTTTTTGAAAATTGGGTCACTTTTTTGCTACATCTACGAAATGGGTAATCGTATCAGTTCCCGTTTCAAAGTTTACATTGTTATGGGAAACCTATAAGCATATTCGAGGAGAAATGGTATTGCTGAGGGAAGTTCATATTATCAATTTTTTTAAGTTGCTCGAAAGCATTATTAGTGACAGGTGTAATAGTTCCATTATTCTAGTGGATTTGAAGAGGGAAAAAATCCTATAGTGCTTAGAGAAAAGACTATGTTGTGGCATAGAATAATGGGACATATTAGAGAGAAGGGCCTTGGAGTACTATATAGTAAATGTATGGTTGGAAGTATGCCTAATTTCCCTCTAGATTTTGATCTTTATGAACATTGCTTATATGGGAAGTAGAATTGGGTAAGATCCTCTTTTGGTGCTACGAGTCAAAGGGAATATTTTAGTTGGTGCACAGTGATGTGTTTGGACCTACGTCAATTCCATCACCAGGTAGACCTATCTACTACGTCTCATTTATAGATGAATTCTAGCGAAATACATGGAATTATTTCCTCATGATTAAATCTAAAGTATTTAGCAAACTTAAATATTTTAAGGCTCTTGTGGAAAATCAAACAGAGAAGGAAATTAAGGTGCCAAGGAGATATAATGTAAGAGAATGTAGGAAGAATTCGAGAAATTATGTAAGAAGTGCACTACAACAAGGCACAAGACTACTCCATACACATCTCAGTAGAGTGGAGTTGAAGAAAGGATGAACAAATTGACAAAAAAATCCAGGAACATTTGCAATGGTGTCATATTAGGACAATAATTATAGTCCTAAGTAGTGGATATTGTATGTTACTCGGTAAAAGGGTTACTCTCATCAGAATTCAATGAGAAGATTCCAAATAACGTATGGAT
This sequence comes from Pinus taeda, assembly GCA_000404065.3. Taxonomy (NCBI): domain Eukaryota; kingdom Viridiplantae; phylum Streptophyta; class Pinopsida; order Pinales; family Pinaceae; genus Pinus; species Pinus taeda. The sequence goes on along the minus strand of APFE031255735.1, from coordinate 294,759 downwards.
TGGTTAGAAACCATCTCTTAAAAATCTTAGGGTGTTTGGCTATGATGCTTATGTATACGTTCTAAAGGAAAATGGAGTAAGCTGTATAATAAAGTTGAGGAAGAGTATCAATTTTGGCTATAAATATGTTTTAAAAGGTTATAAGATTTATAATATATAAACTAAGAAGGTTGTGTATAGTTGAGATGTAGTATTTAGAGAGATGAAATTTTGTCAAATAAGAATTCCTACCATGGGAGAAATAACCATAGAAGATAAGAGTTTGAATTAAAGGAGGATGAATCAAACCCTACAAAATAATGGGAGTCAAAAGAAGTAGAATCAAATACTTTGGTATTGAGGAGATCAATTTGGGAAAGAAGGAAACCAAAAAGCTATACTCAACCTATTTTTTGTTTTAATTTTGAATTGTTTATTACTGATGATTCTCCTAGAACTATTAGGGAGGCCATGGATTTAGAGGATGGAAAACTCTAGAAAAAGGCCATGGTTGAAGAAATGACAATCTTGGAAAAGAATGAGGATTGGTATCTAATTGAGATGTTAGTTAGAAGAAATCCCATTGGGAGAAAATGGATCTTTAAGAAGAAGTTACATATGGAAAGCAAAATGGAGAAACAAAAAACTCAATTAGTAACAATTCCCATGTTGAGGGAAATGACTTCGGTGAGATTTTTTCTCATGTTTCAAAGTTAGCTTTTATTAGGTTTCTTTTATCTATTATTGTTACATTTAATTTGGAATTAGATCATATGGATGTAAAGAAAACATTCATACATGAGGATCTAGAAGAAGAAATCATGTGAAGCAGACAAAATGATTTTCAGTGAAGGGAAATAAAGAAGTAGTATGTAGGATAAAAATTCCATATATGGGTAGTCTTGGGTGGCATCTCAATTGGTGATCAAAGTAATGTTAGTCCTAAAAAACAGAGAGATCCAAGGTCCAAATCCCCCTGGTTTTGAGACAATTTATAAAGAGGAGGACAAGTTGTAGACCCTCATCGGTTTACTAATAGCTATGTGTCAGGTGAGCTGTTGGGTTCCTTTGGGATACCAATATATAAGCCTCAAGGGATAGATAAATTGGTCGAGTTCCCGTTGCTATGTACCTTGCCAATTGGAAGGTCACGAGGTCAAATATCCTTGACGCCCCTGGGTTTAGGCCCGACCAGATAAGTCGATTGATAGATCCCATTGGGTGGATCTGCTTGGATTATTATCCGTGGATGTAGCCGCCACTTAGTGACCGTGAATCACAGTTGAAAAAAAAATTCCATCTATGGGGTAAAACAATCACCAAGGAACTAATATAAAAAATTCAATACTTGTATATTAGGACTTGACTTCAAAACGAGAAAAACAAATCACTATGTGTTTTTCAAGTTAGTTGGTGATCACCTTATTTATTTGGCCTTGTATGTTGATGATATGTTGATGTTTAGAAATGACAAGGAAATCATTTAGGATGTGAAAACTTAGTTGTCCTATAAATTTGACATGAATGATATTGGTGCTACAAATTTATTTTTTCGCATGGAAATTAAAAGGGACTGAGCAAACAAGAGACTCTAGTTAAATCAAAGGAGGTATGTAGAGATAATAATGTAAAGGTTTAATATGTAGGACACAATTAGTAAATGTCCATATTCCTGTAGGTGTAAAGTTATCTTCGGATCAATGTCCCAAGATACATGAACGGGAAGCATACTTGTCTCGTGTTTCATATGTGAGTGCCATTGGCAATTTGATGTATCAAAAAATTTGTATTAGACCATATATTGCAAATGCAGTGGGAGTATTGAGTAGGTATATGTCAAAACCAAGGAATGGATATTGGGTAGTAGTAAATAGGGTTTTTAGGTATTTGTGTTGCAATACTAGTTATGGAGTGTGATATCAGGAAAGGCCATGATTGGATAAAGTGTCATACATACCTATATTTGTTTATGCAAATTGGGATACAGATCCAGATCAAATAAAATCTACAAGTGGATAAGTGTTTAAACTATTTGGAGGAGCAATTAGTTGGATGAACAAGAGAAATTGTGTAGTGACACTCCTAACTATATAAGTTGAATATGTGGAAGCCACTCATGCTATTATAGGAAGCAGTATGGTTACAAAGATTGTGTTTAGGTATTGGGTGGGCATAACAAGATGAAATTATAGATTATGATAGTCAAAGTATAATATTATTGATAAAGAACCTAACTTATCATTCTAAGACAAAGAAAATTGATATTAAATATTACTTTTTGTGACAGACATGGTTGGATACAAGAAGGTGTTTTTGGTGAAGGTGGACACCTTGAATAATGTTGCATATTCACTGACAAATTCCATGAACACTAAGAATCTATCTTGATGTATAGAAACAATGGGAATTACTTCCCTGGATTGTTTCTCATGTACTCTTGTGACCCCTATATGAAAAGAAACAACAAGTTGAAGAATGTTGGGTATGTGTTATATTATTTGCATGACTAGCCTCACATCGATTCATTACACCAAGTTATGGGGGAGTCACAAGGGGGTAGTTTTTCACATCCATTTTTGATATTTTTTGGCAATGTGGTTTTTGATTTTAGTGGTTTTGAGGAGCATGGTAGTTTAGCCCATGGTCTTGTAATTTTAGTTAAGTAACTATAGTTTTATTCTAATCTAGGTTTAATTCGGGTTTATGGATGTTGTGGGATATATATTGTATTGTAACATTGTAAAGAGATAATAAACTAAAAAATATTTCTAGTTTCATGGGTTTGATTTTCTAGGGTAAAATATCTATATTCAATGTGTGTGTGTGTGCACAAACACCATTACATATTTTCTATTTTTATTAAGGATATGTTTGCAACAATTAACACTGTAGTATTAAAAACCAACAACATGTAATGAAATCATATTATATCTCTAAAAATTTCATATTAATGATAAAAAAGGTTCAATATTAATGATAAGTGTGCAATGCATCATTCGTTAATTTCATGAACATAGTTGGTGCATTGCATAGACCAATTGGCATGACTAAACACTCATGCAAACCTTCTCTAGTTTTGAGGGTGGTCTTCTAGGTGTCTTTCCTTGACTTGCACTTGGTGATACCCTTATTTTAAATCCATCTTGGTGAAGTATTTCAATTACTACAATTGATCCAATAAATCATCAATCCTAGGAAGGGGTTACCTATTCTTGAGAGTAATTTCTTTCCCATGGAAAAATCATAATTTTCATTGATAATTGAAAATTACATGCTGGAGATGCTGATAGCATATGATGTAAAGGTGGTCAAAGCCACAATATGTAATGTTCTGTCTAAAGAATAAGTCAATCCCATATAAGGGAGACTACTTTGATAATAGCATATGATAAGTTCAGTAATATATAGACATAATAATGTACTATAATTCAAATAATTACATCAAAAATTTGTCCCAAAAAATACAAGTAATCAGGGCCAATAGACCCTGTCAATAATGCTCATCCATGAAAGGCCTGTAGTAGTAACTGTAAATCTCCAGATCTTGCTATTTTCTGATCAACTAGAGCCCCCTTGGCTGGTCCGTGGCTTCTTTGGATAGCAATTCAGAAATTTTATTGCACTCCCTGTAGATGTGATGACAAGAAATATAGTCAAATTGTGTTCTTAGTCTCAATGCATCATCCAAAATATGATGGAGTGTGTGTGTGTGTGTGTGTGAGACAAACAAATTGTTGATTAAATCATTTAACGATGATCTGCGAGTCACCAAAAATCTGTAATCAACAACATACTTTAACAAGTGCAAAGAATAATAACTGGCAAAGGGAAATAAGTTCTGCAAAGTTATTTGTCCCTCCAACCAGTCCCATCTGGATCTTATAGTGATGGGAATTAGTGAAATGAAGTAGCATGCCTCCACCGCAGCCAGGTGCTGTGCCGAGCCATCAAAATAAGCCCATGGAGTGTTATGGTCAATTATTTCAGCAGAGATGATGCATGCAGATGGTTCCGAGCATCCTCCAGGATGCTATGAAATGTTGTAATGAGGTTTGTAATGGCTAGTGCCCAACGAGGAGAAGTGTCTGTAAAAGTAATTTTGTTCCTTTGTAGCCAGCTGCACCAACAAATCATTATAGGTAGATTTCGTATCCTATGAGAGTGTGCATTGGTCCACCAACGATGGCATGCCTCCCTGAAATTCGTCCCATGCCTATAATTCTATGTATGAAGATGAAATGTAACATCTGTCCATATGGAGGTAGAAATGGGAAATTTAGGAATAGGTGATCTATAGTTTCCATTTCTTGTTTGCATAATACGCACCAAGATGGGCCATGAAACGTACACTTTTGTAAGTTATCCACAGTCGGGATTTTACTCCGGAGAATGAACCACATAAGCAGTTTGGCTCGGGGTGCTACCTTCAGTTTCCAGAGAGAAGTCCACCACCAATGATATGTGAATGGCTTGTGATCTGAAAAAATATGTAGGTATCCATGTTGAGGGGAGTATTTCCCATTTGGAGAGAAAGACAAATTAATCTCGTCTTCCCCATTAGTTACCTTGACATGAGATTCCATCAATGTATTAGTGTATGAGAGCCAATTAGCCTACCAGATGGGGGGGATGCCCAGTGTATCAGTAGATATCCATGCCCAACTAAAGATATTAGTATTCTCTTGATGTGCGATATGTGTCAGGGTAGTGTAACCATCAGTAGAGAGGTGATGAATCAACTCCTGGGGAAGTTGATATGCGTTCCCACATTCAATCCATGGGTCCAATCCGATACGTACCTATCTTCCATTGCCAATCTTCCAAGTCAGTCCATCCTTGATATATACCAGTGTATTTAGGACCGCTCGCCATACCGTTGATATATTTTCCTTGTCCCAGGATGGTAGCTTGAGCCAGTCAAGAAGATGGAGAGGGAAGATATACTTCTAAGAGACTACCTCGATCCAAAGATTTCTTGAGGTGAGAACATTCCATTCCAATTTTGCAGCCAGGGCACTAGCAAATATTTCTAGTCTTTTTTCTTCCCCGCCGTCCGCCCCGCCCCCCCCCCCCCCAATTTTTTGGGAAGTGAAATATTTTCCCAATTGGCCCAAGCAAATATGTTCCCTTCTTGCTTTCCAATCTAGATGAATGTACATCACAACTATTGTATTCTGCTGATGATTCCCTTCAGTATCCAAGCTAGTGACATCCAGTATACCGGAGTAGCTTCCAGGACCAATTTGATAAGTATAAGTCACCCCACCCTGGAGATCCATATATGGTGCCAGATATGTAGTCTCCTTTCAATTTTGGCCACCAACCAAACCCAGTCTGTTATTCTGTAATTTGCAGGTTTTAACCTAAAACCCAAGTATTTAAGGCCATCATCAAACTACAGAGAAGTGAATGGGAATTGATGTAATGCAGAGTGAATCTCATTTGGTGTGCCTCCAATAGCATATATAGTGGACTTATGATGGTTTCATTCCATACCAGTTGTGAAGCAAAAGGATTGAAAGGTAGCTACTAATGCAGTGGTATCCCCCAATGTTCCATTCAGGAAGATGAGAATATCATCAACACATAGAAAATGTGTAAGAGTAGAGTTGTTTATAATCTTGATGTCAACCTGTTTGCGCTACCTTCTGTCCATAGTAATGAGGCGGCTCAGACCTTCCATGATCAATAAGAAAAGGAGAGGTGAGAGAGGGCATCCTTGTCTAAGGCGTCTTTCCACGTGGAAGAAATATGATGCCGAACCATTGATTAGGACACTGTATGATATATTAGATATACAACACATGATCCATTGGATGAATGATAGTGGAAATCCAAGATGAGTCAACAACACTCGAATATAGAGCCAACTGGTACGGTCAAAGGATTTACCCAGATCAATCTTGAGTACCATTCCTTTAAGATTCTTATATTTTATGGAGTGTAGGGTATCCTGAGCAGTGCCCACAACTTCATGAATGTGACGATGATTAATAAATTCAAACTGCTCCAAGGAGATGTGTTCAGATAATATGGGCTTGAGGCGATTAACAATAATCTTGTAGATACATTTGCAAAGTGATATAGGACTGAAGTCATTGAAAGATTGAGGGTCATCAGTCTTGGGGATAAGGGAAATAAAAGTAGAGTTAAAAGCATCATACGTCTGCCCTCTCGTCCGACATTCTTCAATAATCTGAAGGAGCTCGTTCCCAAGGATGTCTAAGAATGCAAGATAAAATTCTATCGACCAACCATCGGGTCCAGGGCTTTTGTCCTTCTTGAATCAGTTTAGGGTGTCTTCCAATTCCTCCATGGTAACCAGCACAAGTAGACCCTCTCTTGCTTCATGATCCACAAAACTGGGAAAGTGGCCAGCCACCCTGATGATCTCTGCAATATTAGCCTCTAGAGGAGCCCTAAACAGTCTACCAAAATGGGTAGTACCAAGAGTAGCCAATTGGTGGAAGGTCTTTGCTTGTGTGCCATCATCATCCTCTAGATTTCATATAGTATTGATGACCCGATGCCCATTTGAAAATTTGTGATAGAACTTAGTATTTTCATCGCCCTCCTGAAACCAAATGGCTTGACTTTGAGGTTGCCATGTTTCCTCACAGTCCTTCAAGATTCTATTATGATCCATTTCAAGTGTGATGTGTCTTTCTTTTGCCTCAGAGGAGAAAAAACCACGACTTTCCCCGTCCCCCAGATGTTCAAGTTCCAATTCTGTGTCCCTCAGAGTCTTTTCTTCTTTGATCCTTCTTTCCCTTGCCCATACAATAGATTTCTGTTTAAGGGTAAGCAGTTTATTGGAAAAAATTTCAGAGGCCGCTTGTCCTAGAGGGGAGATGTAGGTCTTCCAATGCTTTGTAACCATCTTTATGTAACCCTCATCCTTGAGCCAGGTTGAATTAAATTTATAGGGTGCCTTTGGTTTACGGACTCCATAAGAAAATTCAAGATAGATGGGCATGTGATCAGACAAACCCCCAAAACTGACCCATTGACGATATAAAGGTAATTGATCCAGTAAAGTGTCCTTCACCAGAAATTTATCCAGCCTCCTTGCTAGTGCAACAACTCCAGTCCTCCTATTATGCCAGGTGAGTTGAAGTCAGGCCATGGGGGTATCAGTTAGATGGTGGTCCTCCAATAGAGACTGGAACACTTCCGATAGAGAGTCACACTAAGCATTATGTCCCCAAGATTCAGCATAACCAATAGATAAATTGAGGTCACCCCCAATGATAATGTTCTCAGCTTGCATGTAGTCATGATTAAGTAGTTGGTGCCAGAATGGTGCCCTGTTGATACAATTGCTATATACATTTATGATTCTCAACTCCCTACCAACTTCCACAGAATAAATATCAGCCCTAATGATCCCTTCCCCATCCTAGTAATTCAGTAATCTTACAGACCTGGGATTTTAGCCTAGAGCCAACCCTACAAACCTCCCATGAACGTCCAACGCAATAAAATGCTAGCCCGGGATAATAGCCTCAAGAAACGGGGTGATCAATGTACTGGGTGCAAGAGTCTCTTGAAGAATTATAATGTAAACCAATTCCATATCAAACAATCGATGGAAAGCTAGTTTCTTGGTGGGACTAGCCAACCCATGACAATTGAAGGAGATCCACTTCATGGGGGACCAAAGGGAAGTGAGGTCAGTGCTCTAAGGACCTTGTCAATGGGTTTTTGGCGGCCATGAGCCACATCCAGTCTAGTATGAAATATAGCCTTTGACATGTTGGAGTGCTAACCCCTAGTGGATCTGATGGGCGGGGCAGGGGAGATGGTTCCAATACCAATACTATCCCCAAGAGTAAATCAGACTAGTGAACGAAGGTTATAGTTATGACTTTGACTATTTTCAGTGGAATGCTCAGCAGGGGAAGAGGATTCCGAGATCCTAGGAATGGATGGAGGAGCGGGGGAGAAGGTAGGTGTAGAAGGAGCTAGTGTGCACAGTATCGAGCGGGGACAAATAATTGGTGCAAAATTGCAAATCGATACACAAGGAAAAAAGTAGATGAGATATTAAAAGGTAGAGAGGGATTCAAGGAAAATGTACCTGTAGCAGAGGTAGCAGCCTTTGCAACCGCACGAGATCTGGTGATACATGGGGATGGGGGGTGAATATGCTCCATGTGAGCACCACGAACTGCTGATGAATTCTCCACAGTATGTACCTCAGGCGAAGCATGATCCTTGCCTCACGGGTCTGTAGTGGGAGTAGCAACAACATGATCAGGCCATGCCACTGATGCAGAGATGGATGCCAGTAGCAGACAATCTTTGTATAAGTGCCCTATCTTATGACACCTCCGACAATGATAGGGAACCCCCTCATAATCCAAAATCTGAACCTTTCACGTTTTCCTCCAGTGCAATTGCATATTTTCCTCCAGACCTTCCTTGGTATCTAGGTGTACCAAAATTCTTTCCATGGACATATTCCTAATGACTGAATATGATTTTTCATAATCCATGTATCGCCCAAGGGCATTCCCAATCCTCTTGAAGACGTCTTCCGACCAGAAGTGAAGATGAAGTCCTAGAAGGCGCACCCAAATAGGCCCAGCCCCAAGGTGTTCTCGCTCAGGATAAAAAAGAGGACTCCAGCGCTTGAGCAATATCGGTTCCCTTTTGATATGCCAATGCTTAGATAGTACCCAGGGTATGAATTATGGGCACTGAAAACACAGGGCAAACCATCCGCAAGAGAGGGTAACCACCGATGGTAATTCGTTGAGTACTTTCCCCCAAATCTCCAAAATCCATTGTCGTACTCGTGATGCTGAGTAAGCCCTATATCTGACCCGACCCACCAATACACGGTCAGATGTATCGAAAACGTCCCCCATATGAATGTCGTCGCCAAAGGTGAGTGGAATCTTCTTCGATCTGGCCTTCACCCCCTTGAAGCGCTTGGTCAGTCATCCCGGTCGTCCTGTAGGAGGTCTACCCTGAGGAGCAAGGGAAGGAACATTACTAGAACCCAACAGTGAATCCCCAGTTGAGCCCAGATGATGTGGGGAGGAGTCTATGAAGTAGCTGGAAGTGGGTGGATTGGTTATCAGCGGGAAGGGGTTGGATGACGAGGGTTCGAAGGGAGGGAGTGAAAAATGAGTCTGCGCATGAGTGGGAAGAGTGTGAGGTGTTCCAGGGTAGTTTAATGCAGGGGACTCCAAGGGGAGGGAGGTCACGGGAGGGTCGAGGCAAGAAGAAAGAAACTTAAAAGAAGCTGGGGAGAGTGGGGGGAAATCAGAGTCAAGGGGGAAATAAACCTCGTCGGGTACCCTAGTAAACTGATGTGAGGAAGAAGATGGACCAGTCAAGTGGTGAAACTGCTGTGCTGGAAGTGAGAAAACAGGGTAATCCAGCACCGAGTATACCCCAGGTGCACCGGCTAGGGTTGTTGGAATCTTCAACGATATTCTTGTGGAAGAAATCGACAGATGCGGGGGTAAGACTGACCAGTTGGCACCGAGGCGTAGGGGTCCTTGGAGTAGTCAAAAATGTCCTTGTCCATGCTAACTGACAGCCCACAAATAACCGCCCTGGAAAAAATCCCCGGTTGACAGATGTTGAGTCAGTCAGTAAATGTGCAGAAATCGACGCTGTAAATAGGTCAGTTGGGCGGAGATGGTGGGAAGGAAACTAATAGAGTGGTAAGGTTCGTCCCTTGTTAATGGCCAATGAGTGAAGAGTGGTTAGTGTGCCTGATCCAGGCATTAGGGTAAGCCTCCATCATTGTAGCGCCGGGGGCTCTCATCCTTCCTTGAGAGTAATCTTGTTTAATTCTTTGTAATCAATACACATTCGCCAAGTCCCATATTTATTTGACACAATTATGATGGCTAGCCCATAAGGTGAGGTACTTCATCGAATCACAACCTGCTCCAACATCTACTACAATTTCTTCTTGAATTTACTTACTTCCTGAATGGACTGTCTATACAAACCAATGTTTGGCAATGGAGATTTCAACAACAATTGGATCTCATGCTCCACTTCCTTCTTGGGTGGTATACTTTTAGGCTCCCGGAACACTCTCTTGTATTCCTGTAGAAACCCTTCGAATTTCTATTTCTATTTTTTAGGCCACTCCTCCAGGGACGCCTTTACCCTTATTGACTCCTCACTAGATTTCTTTTCTCTTTAAAATAGTAAAACACACTTCTTGCCAAAACTAGTTAATTTCTTGGCTTGGTTGGCACATATCGATAAAAAAAATAGACTTGTTTTTGTGTGCATTGATGATGAACGATTTCCAATCCTTAATGAGGAAATATTGGTTGGATCTCCACATGAAGATTGCATCCTGCATATACATATAGGGATTCCAAAAAACAACTTCACATGCAACAAGTGGAACTATATCTAGTTCCTCTTCATTAATAAAATCAACGTTGATAGCAAATTTCATCCTACACTATTTTGTTACCTTGATTTCCACCCTTATTTACCCATCCCAATGGATACGGGCTAGGATGATCTCAAACCTCCAATCCAAGTTTATTGGCTGGATCCATTTCTATGAGGTTAACTATGAACATGAGTTGAATAAGACATCAATCTTTGTTTTCTTAACCTATATCCTATTGTGGAAGAGCTTGGTCATCTCCTTTTATTCCTAATGACGAAGGCTAGTCAGATTCACCTAGTTCTACACTATAGTACATACAATATTTTCATCCACATATAAGCTACTTTCCACCTGATTGCGCAAATCAATGGCAATAAGGTTTTTTTCCTTCTTGTCATTCTTTCAATTCTTTAGGTCTAGCTCTATGTTCAATTCCTAGCACTTCTTCTTTTTGTGGCCATCAATGTTGCAGTGATTTCTAGTATCCTTGCACTAATGTGAAATGACTATTGTATTCTTGTCCTTCTCCACTTTCCACTTCTTCTTTCACTCTGAAGATTCCTAGCGCCTTTTCTGTTTCAAACCACTTGACCACCATTTGTTTTATCCTATGGTTTCGAGGTATTGTTCTTATACACAAGCCCATCCACTCTTCTTAGCTTGAACAACATCATTTGCTTTTTTAGATTCCCCAAATATTTAGGGAGCACATATGGGATCTTGGAATAGATACCCAACATAATGTCCATCTTCCTAAATTCAATAGTATACTCTTGTACACGCTACCTTGCTTTCGCTTGAAGTAGTTCCATTGGATCAAATGGTCCTCTACATACTCGATAGGGTAGAATTGGGATTTTATGAGAGTTTTAAAGTCCTTCCACTTAGTTACTAGATGATAACCCTCTAGCCTAAGTGCCTTTGTATGGATTTTCCACTAAGCTAGGGAATGACCCTTTGACTTCAATCTAGTAAATGATATTTTTTGTTCCTCATTCATGTGGTAAATGCTAAAGTAAAATTATAGTTGTTGCAACCAATCATTTAATTTTAAAGCATCAATGTCACCTTGCTACATCTTGATGTTGACCTTCCCTTCCATCTTGAATAGGGATTGCGAATGGGTAATGAAATTGAAACTCAATTGGTCTTTTTTAGCTTCTTTCTTGGATTCCTTCTCTTGATCTTCTTAATCCCCAAATTTCCCCTCTACTTTGACTTCCAAGTTGAAACCTCTATCTTCTACGATACTAATCTTATTTGTTAGAGCCGCCATAAGGAGGTTCACATTGCAACTAATATCTATGACCTGTGCTTCTAGTCTTGATAATATCTCCTTTGTCGATGTCCATAGTTACTATGAATAGATTTGTTGGCCATGGCTAGGGTTTTATGACTTCATGTTTAAATTGACCCTTGGATTCCTTTCAACTCACAAAATTCCCAAAGAATCCTACTTTGATACCAACACGATCCATAAATTTCCATGGATATTTCATTGGATAGTTCATCACAACAGATCCCAGATTTATTAATTATTATTTTCTCTTTATGCATGTAATAGATGAAATGCAAAAAATAAAGAACAATAAATACAATCACAAACCAACCACAATAAACACAAGATATGATATGAGAAGCCCTTATTGGAGAAAACCCTGTTGGATGGTGAGGTTGCTCCACTCCTTCTCTAGAATGGAAATAATGCAAGTGCAAAGGAGAAGACACTCTTTGTGGAGTTACCTAAGATTTGTGCCCTGATAGGTTGCGATAGAAAGTGAACCCCCTTTGTTATCCTCTCTCACTCCCACTCTTTGTTGTTGTGTTTTACTATGGAAAAAAATACAATAAAAAATGAATGGAATCCCTTTTCCTCCTAGTGGCCTGGTTATAACACACCGTGATAACTAGCTAGGGTTAGGTTTGATTCCTTTAACTATCAACTAGAGTTGCAACTTTAAACCTTATAGAGCCTTCTTCATAGTCTTCATGCAATCAATCCATTTGTCATGAATAAATGGGGTTGACATAACATCCTCTCAAATTATAGTGATAAATTACAATAGGTCAACTTCTGGGAGACAACTATTCCATGCACCATTGAAAAGACCTTTAAATGTATAATAACATTACACAGTTTGATATTTGAAAGGTAAATTTTTCTTTAATGCATTTACATATTGAGTATTGAGTAGTATTTAAGTGCGACTTTTCGGAAAGTTTTCGGTTTATTTTCCGATCTAATTTGTCTAGAATCCAAGAGAGATTCATTGAAATCACTACCCCAAGGATTTTTGAGGGTGTTGAATCCATATATGTAGTTAAAAACCCAGTTTAAACAACACAAATGAAGATTTGGCCACGATCTTTTTCACCAGATTCCAACTAGAAATCCACTGGAAACTCAAAAAAAATAACACTTAAAGACTACTCCTTTGCATATTATATATTTGAAAATTTAAATAAATAAATTATAGTAAGCTTCCTAATTTATTAAATATCACCTAATAATTAAATATTGAGTTGATAATTTATTAAATCTAAACTTTAGTAAATAAATTGAATATATAGACCAATTATATAAATTGTCATTAAATTTAAATGGTGTTGTCTATGGAGGCCACAATTTCCCTAGAGGACAAATTACTTACTAGAAGCCTACAACTAAATCTAAAAAAAATGTTGGAGTGTTTGAATTTCTTTTTTAACTATGGAAATGGATTCAACACTATAAAAAAAACCGAGGAGGCACAAGAAATCCTAGAACTTGACAAATATACCCTGAATTTTTAAAAATTTCAATTATATTTATCAAAATCTTAAATTTCTATTATTTTCCTAACAAAATTTCAACTTAGACTACTCTAATTTAAATAATATACCTCATATAATATATATTTAATATCATCATCTTATTAATTGTGAGGTGAATCACTAATCACTTATACATATCAAATATATGTGTAACTACATTTTGTATAATTATTATTTTATTGTATTATATCGGCCAATCTCTATATAATGTTATTAGGAAGTCTGATATAGTGATTATGCAGAATTTCTGACGTAGCTTTATATTGAATCTGAGTCTCTATTATCTACTCGAGCGCTTGCTAAATATGCAAATGGTTTGATTAAATTAAGAGAATTACGATGGAATATAGATTTTGCCAATTTTGTTGATGGACTAAGTTAATTAGTAAAGAATTTTATCTTTTTGGAAGAAAGATTAAATCAATGAAAACTGTAGAAATAAAGTGGATTGAAAAGGATTAATTCTTTATAATTACTCTGATGAACTCATTGACTTTTCGAACTACTCCGATGATGGACTTGTGCTCTTCTAAATATGAAAAGTTGAGCCATTACAAAAGCACTCGAGTCCAATTGCTGTAAATAGGTGGTGATATAGAGTGAGTCCAATTGCTGTAAATAGGTGGTGATATAGGGTTCATGATACAAATCCAGCATGACACGTTTGGATTGTTTGAAACTGAGGCATTTTTAATGTATAGTAATGAAAATCAAGGAATTTTCCTCGGTGGTAATTTGTATGCAGAAAGTTCACTTCGAAATGTAAGTCATGTAACCAAGTTGGTTCGTCCTGTAATAATATTTATTCTCTTAGCCTTTCACATGTTTAAGCTCTATAAACTAAATTATTATTGTAATATTGATTTCCTTAAATTGTGTTGGCTTTCTGTTAATGGTATTGTAGAAGATCAACACTCCCTATGTGTTTTGTGACATATACTTAAATCTAAAATACGTGCCCCGTAGCGAAGTGGTGAAAATTATAAATACAACATAACATGTTGCGAATTCGATCAACAGCAACAACAATGCAATGCCAGAAAAAGTTGTACTTTACAGTACCCCAATTGCTTTTCTGCATGCTACTTAATTTACTTTGCCGTAGCCTCTACTCTATTTATTCGACATGAATTCTTTTATACCGTTTTTCCTGTAACTTACTGCGCTATAGTTTATTTAGTTTGATCAATACGCTCTAGGATCCGTGGCTTGTAGTGGAGTGGTGAAAATTATAAATACCACATAGCAGGTCATGAGGTCCATCAACAACAGCGACAGTGCAATGCAAGCAAAAGGCGGGACTCTACAGTATCCCGATTGTGTTTTTGCATACACTTGTTTACTTTGCCGTACTCTCTATTCTATTTATAGAATAAATGGAAATCCAAGGATATGCGATTTATTGGGGGAGAAGTTCATTCTAGAGCAAGTATGAGGGTTGTCGTACTCTCCATTCGATTTAAGTTTACTTCGCTGTACTTTTCTACTCTATCTATTCGACATCCAAAGACATGTGATTTCATTATATTTTTTTTTTAATTGAGGGAAGAGATTCATTCTACAGCGAGATTCATTCTACAGCGAGTATGAGGGTTGTAGTATCTTCTATTCTATATAAATTTACTTTGTCCTACTTTTTACTCTATTTATTAGACATCCAAGGACATGCTGTTTCACTCCATACTACTTAAATTTACTTTGCTGTACCCTTTACTTTATTTATTCGACATCCAAGGACATGCCATTTCACTCTACTCTATTTATTGCACTTAAAGGCTCATTCTACATCTTAGTATCAGGGTTGCCATACCCTCTACTCTATTTATTTGACATCCAATGACATGCTATTTTATTGTGTACTATTTAAGTTTACTTTGCCTACCCTCTACTCTATTTATTCTACATCGAAGGAAATGCGATTTCACTCTACTCTATTTGTTGAGTCGACAAGCTCATTCTACAATATGAGGGGATGTGTAAGTCTTTCCATTCCTTTAAAAATAAAATAAAAATAAATATAGGGTAAGGTAATTTAAAGTAAAAGGATGTTTATATCTTATATTTTTCAAAATTATTTCAACAAGTGATTTAAATAAACTATTTGAATATCTATGTTAACTAATTTATGTATCGACTTCATATATATATAAAGATGTTTAAATCTTATATTTTTCAAAAATATTTCAACAAGTGATTTAAATAAACTATTTGAATATCTATGTTAACTAATTTATGTATCGACTTCATATATATATATATAATATTATAATATATTGATATAGAGAGAGAAAGGAGAGAGAGAGTTAATAAACCAATATTTAATGTAGGTACAATTAAAATTTTTATCGAATTAGGTAGTTGACATATACTTAAAAATACATTGATAATTAAAAAACCATTTTAATTTAGATGTAGATGTTATATAAAATATTTTAATGTCAATTATATATATATAGCTATCATTTTAAAATTATTATGTATATATGATGAAAAAGTTAAGTTTTTATGATTAGATCGTTTATTTGGTCCTATATATACTCTATTTAGCATTTAAAAATACAATTTAAACAATGAAAAATAACATTGTATTTTGCACTCTAAAGAAGTTTGATCCTCGGGCTCATGTTAGCTCTGTACTTAAGATGGATCTATAATGGTTCAACATCCAAGGACATGCTATTTAATTGAAATGAAAGCACTTTCTTGTGGTATGGACCTAGTCAGAAATACAGTTAAAAATGAAAATTTTTAAATTTTTATAAAGCTTGGTCTAAAGAGCCTACAAATTAGCTCTCAAAACAATAAGAAAACAAGAAAGAATATAATAAAATCTCACAGAAAACAACTATCAAATTTCAGGATTTTGAGCGCTCTAAAGGGTTCTTGACGATACTGAATCCATTTCAAATATAAAAATAAGATTCAAACACTCTATCATTCTAACAAATTTGTGGCATCCATAAACAACCCCATTTTATAATTCTAACTTGTTTCTTATAGAATACTATTAAAAAATCTATATTTGTATTATCATAAAGATCATGTACACTTCATGTGCCCATATCATCATAGAAAACCATTTGGGCTGCGTGAACATGCAAACCCTATCAAATTTTCCATATAAATAGATATACATATAGGGAGTATATAAACAATAAAAAAGGTTTGCGAACATGATAAAAAATGGATCATAGAACACTCTCTAAGTTTTCATGAACTCTCTAAAAATTATGCCAAAGATTCAAAGTCTTATAAAGATCAAGCTATCAGAGGGTGTTACACTGAAATTTGTCACCATGACTATCTGCAGTTAATATGGCTCCATCAATAGTCATATTATCCTCCTTGTCAAGCCTCATACCTCTGCTCTTCATGTCAAACTTCAAAAAGAGAGAAAGTCACTTAAAAACATGTTTATCTCTGGGTACGCAGGTTCTCTCTACCTTGCCTGCGTGTACGCACTCCAAACACACTGTACCTGCGTACTTGTACGCTCTGTAA
>APFE031255735.1:248000-262776 GCA_000404065.3 Pinus taeda | reverse complement strand
TATGAGAGCCATGGTAGAGGAAATGTATAGAGAATTCAAGAAAGGTCGAAGTGAAGATTCTTCAACTTCCCAGCATAATAAAGGAGCAGAAGAATCTCTCCTTAATGACCATTCTAAAGGCAAAGGGAAAGAAGAAAAGCTTCCCACACCTCCTAATAGCCCTGAAAATAAAAAGAAAACATCTTTGATTAAATTAGATGTTAAATTTGATTTGCCAATATATGATGGAGAGTTGAATGCAGAGAAGCTGGATAATTGAATTAAACAAATTGATGTGTATTGCAGGGTGCAAAGCATTGATTTAGACAGAAGTAAGATTCAGCTAGCCAACCTATGCCTTGGAGGAACTGCCTTGGTAGGGTGGGAAGGCAGAACCTAAGCTGCCATGAAAAAGCATGGTAAAATCCTTTTTGTCTGGAGTGAATTTGTTTTTGGAATTAAAAAACAATTCTATCCACTAACTTATATGCAGCAAGCTATGATGAGTTGGCAAACTCTTCGCCAATTAAAAGGGCAAAGTGTACAAAGCTACACCCAAGAATTTAGGAAAAGAGCTTTGATTCTAGGCATTTTTTTAGACTCACCTGAAACTCTGCTGAATTATATAGGTGGTCTACACAACTATTTAAAGCACACCATTCTCATGTTTAATCCTACTAGCATAGATGAGGTGTCTGTTCAGGCTACACATCTAGAGGCTAGAGGCAAGAATGTGAACCCAGAGGTTGGGGGATCATCAAAACCCACTGCAAGTAAGAACAAGGAAAAGAGAAAGTAGAAATAGAAAGAGAGGATGACAAATGCTGTATCAAAGGCCAAACCTTCGTGCACTCACTACAAGAAGGATGGGCATGATGATGAACACTGCTAGATTCTGCATCCAGAGTTGAGGCCCAAGAAGTTCGATGGAAAAAAGAAGAAGACTGCTGCAGTGATTCAGAAGGATTTGGGGTCAGACTCAGGGGATGAAACAACAATCACAACCACAGTTATAAAATGTAAAGATTCTGAAGCATCTATTAGTAATTCTGCACAAACTATTGATAGTGAAGAAAATGAGATGAAAAGAGATGAGTTTTTTCATATTAGAGTTATTTCCAAGCATCAAAAGATTGATACTTTGTTTGATAGTGGCTCACAAGTAAACTTAATTTATGAAGCAATTGTAAAGAAGCTTGGATTACTAACCACACCTCACAAGAAGCCATATCCATTAGGTTGGTTATGTGATAAAGCAAAGCTACAAGTGACTAGACAATGTAAACTTAGGTTTTCTTTTAGGTCAACATTTGTAGATGAGGTTGAGTTAGATGTCGTTCCCTTGGATATATGTGGAGTTGTTTTAGGAAGTCCTTACTTGTATGATAGAAAAGCAATTTTCTATAGAGCTGAAAACAAGTATCAACTCATTAAAGATGGAATCAAATATATTGTAAGAGCTCATAAACTCAAGAATAGTTATACTCTAATAAACTCAGGGCAGATGAAAATAATTGTAAATTCATGCAAACAATTTTTACTGATGGTTGTAAAGGAAAAGAAACCTGATAAAACCAATGTATTTGAACGCTGTGATGCTAAACAACAAGCTGATTTAGAAAAAGTTGTTTCGGAATATGATATGCTATTTCAAGAACCTAGAGGTCTACCACCCAAAAAAGGAAATAGTATATGATATTAATTTGCAGCAAGATGCTCTATTTCCTAACATTGGAATATACAGGTTTTCCACTTTAGAGAATGTAGAAATCAAGAAGCAGGTACAAGAGCTACTCGAGAAAGGGTTCGTAAGACCTAACACCTCACCATGTGGGTCTCCAATTGTCTTGGTGAGAAAGAAAGATGGCTCCTGGAGAATGTGCATTGATTATCGAGCACTAAATAAGATAACGATAAAAAACCGTTATCCCCTTCCTCGCATAGATGATCTATTAGATCAGTTGAAAGAAGCTGTTTACTTTTCCAAGTTGGACTTGCATAGTGGCTACCATTAGGTTAGAGTTGCAGAGCAAGATACATGGAAGACTTCTTTCAAAACAAAGCAGGGATTGTATGAGTGGTTAGTTATGCTTTTTGGCTTAACCAATGCTCCTGCTACTTTCATGAGAGTAATGAATGATGTACTCAGGCCTTTTATTGATGATTTTGTCATTGTATATCTAAATGACATTCTTGTATTTAGTAAAATATGGGAAGAACGTTTGAAGCATGTAAAGCAGACTTTATATGTTTCGAATGTTGGATATACGACCAAAGTCCCACATTGACTAGAAGTGGGGAGGATCATGGGTATATAAGGATGGACAAATATCTCCATTGGTATGAGGCCTTTTGGGGTAAGTCCAAAAGCAAATCCATGAGGGCTTAGGCCCAAAGTGGACAATATCATACCATTATGGAGATATGTGGTGTCCAAAATCCTTACAAGTGGTATCAGAGCCATGCCTCGAAGTTAGCCAAATGGATGAATCCTCGGAATGACGAACGAAGGTGGTGGGCCCTGGTAATATCACGATGGGATCCGTGGATGAGCTCGGTTAGACAGGCGGTGTGCTCCGGATTCTTCATGGACATGTCCTGGTCCCAACACGATGAAGAGGAAATTGTTAAGTAAACTTGACTCGGGATAGAGTCAAAGGACGTTAAATAGTGATGGTTTTGGGGCACATGGTATTGTGCACCCCTGGTATATGTAATGGAGCCTATAAAAGGCTGGAAGGACTTCATTGTAACGCAAGGCCTGGAGGTGAGCGGTGAAGGCTCACTTGGCCTGATTGGCCAGGGTTTTGGCCAAGGATAATGAAATTTCATTATGATCGGGTTTTTCCCCAGTTTTGGGGTTTTCCCATATAAACATGTGTGTTTATGTGTTTATGGTTTCTGCTGGTTATTTCTTATATATATTCGTCTCAGTAATTATTATGTTCCTGGGTAAATTTCCTAACAATTGGTATTAGAGCCAAAGGTTGTGTATTGGCTTCAGAAAAATGCTTTTGTTGCCAAGGGTTATTTAACCTGGTAGACATAGAAAAGATTGATGCATAGTTTGTTCACAAATCTAATCTAAATGCAGCCAAAACAAGGTTCTACAAAGGCAGATAGATGAGGGTGAGGAAGCTGCAATCTGTAGTGGCCATGAAAGAGTTGTTGCAAGTGAAGAGACCAGAGGTAGAGGATCAGGAGGAGGAGGAGCAGTTGTTGTTCTGGGATCCTTCGACAGTAATAGAGAGAGCTCGGAGCAGAAAGGTCGAGTGGCATGGAAGAGAATGCTGATGCCATGGATATAGATAAACCAAACAAGAAGCATCGCATGTTATCACGCTCCAGATCCAGATCAAGGCCTCCTGGTGAAGTCACCCCAAGTGAGGGTTTCAAGGATTCATCTCAGAATTTAAAGGCAGTTAAACTTTGCAAGAAGGAAGCAAAGAAACAAAACAAGGATGCTCGCAATTGAGAGAAGATGGGTCAGAATAGCAGCGGCAATAAACAAAAAAAAAATTAATCAAGTCAAAACTATTGCATGTAAATGGGCATACTACTGTAAGACCTGGTAAGGCATGTGTACCCCTGGGTAATCACCGGTAAAGTCTGGGTTAGACCTAGGTGATAGGGGTGAAGTCGGATTAACAACACCCCGGGTAAAAACTTTGAGGGGGGTAAGAGCTAGAGTGAGTGGGATTGTCTCACTTGGTAGGTTTGGCTGGAGTTAGTCAAGGAACCCCAAGTCAAGTTTAAGGGGGGAATTGTTAAGTAAACTTGACTCGGGATAGTCAAAGGAGGTTAAACAATGATGGTTTTGGGGCACATGGTATTGTGCACCCATGGTATTCTGCCCATGGTATTATATGTAATGGAGCCTATAAAAGGCTAGAAGGACTTCATTGTAACGCAAGGCTTGGAGGTGAGCGGTGAAGGCTCACTTGGCTAGATTGGCCAGGGTTTTGGCCAAGGATAATGAAATTTCATTATGATCGGGTTTTTCCCCAGATTTGGGGTTTTCCCATATAAACATGTACGTTTATGTGTTTATGGTTGCTGCTGGTTATTTCTTATATATATTCGTCTCAGTAATTATTTATGTTCCTGGGTAAATTTCCTAACATTGAAAAGAGAAAATATTTATGTTAAGTTATCAAAATGTGAATTTGGCAAAACATATTTGAATTATTTGGGTCATATTGTAGGGGGTGGTGAATTGGAGATATTCCTCTAAGGTTGTAGTCATTGTAAACTAGCCTAAACCCAAATCTGCTACAGAAGTTAGAAGCTTCCTAGGAGCAACACAGTATTGGAGAAAGTTTATTACTAACTTTTCCTTGATTGCAGCTCCCTTACATGCTTTAACATGATTGAAAAAGGTGTTTCATGTGGGGAGGAAAACAACATAAAGCCTTCGACACCTTAAAATAAAAGATTAGTACAACACCACTACTAGCACTGCCCGATCTTCAAAGACCCTTTGAGATTGAAAGAGATGCCAGTGACTATGCCATGGGAGCAGTGTTGATGTAGCCCGGTAAACCCATATGTTATCATTATGAAACATTTAATTCTGCAGTAGTTAATTATCCCGCATATGATAAAGAATTGTATGCATTAGTACAAAGTTTGAAAAATTGGAAACATTATCTAATGGGAAAAGAGACAGCTATACATACTTTTTATCAACCACTTCAATATTTACACTCACAAACTAAGTTGCAGCAATCAAGACACTATAGGTGGATGGGTTTTCTACAACAGTTTCATCTTGTCATTAGATATAAAAAGGGCATACACAATAAAGTTGCATATATGTTGTCCAGACCAATCATAAATGCATCTACTATACTTAAGCATAACTCAGTATTGCATGATGCTACATTGAACAATATGCTCAAGATATAGATTTTAGAGATGTATAGGCAACTTTAAGTCATGGAAAACAAGTAGAAGAAATGGATTATCATATTAAGGACCAAATCTTGGATCATTTTGGAAAGTTGTGCATTCCTCAAACCGAAAGAGTAAAGATAATTCGAGAAGCACACACTTCTCTAATATCAGGTCACTTTGGTGTAAGTAAAACAGTTGCACAGTTGCAAAGATTTTGTGATTGGCCAAGAATGAATGAAACAGTTTCTAGATATGTAAGAGGGTGTACCATGTGTGCTAAAAGCAAGCCCAACAATAGAAAACTAGGCTTGTACACTCTGCTACCAGTTCCTTCTCATCCTTGGGAAAGTGTTTCCATGGACTTCGTTGGGGGACTGCCTAAATCTAGAAAAGGTCATGACTATTTATATGTTATTGTGGATAGGTTCAGCAAAATGTGTATTTTAATACCTTGTAACAAACATATTACAGCTGAACAAACAACAAAGTTGTTCTTTTAGCATGTATGGGTTCATTTTGGATTACCCACTTCCATTGTATCTGATCGAGATTTTCAATTTGTTGGAAAGTTTTGTTCAAGTCTGTGGGAATTGATGGACACCAAACTGAAGAAGAGCACATCCTTTCATCCACAAACAGATGGCCAAACAGAGGTGGTCAACCAGACATTGATCTAGTTGCTCAAATGCTGTTGCAGCAAGCATCCCAAGCTTTGGGATGAACATTTGTGCTATGTGAAACATGCTTACAACTGGGCTAAACATTCTTCTACACAAAGATCTCCTTTTGAGACCTGTTTTGGTTTCACACCAAGGTCTCCCTTGGATTTTGTCTTTAGTAAAGACATAGAAGTTGATGGACACAGTGATGTGGACAAGGCAACCAAGTTCATTGAACAAATCCAAGAGATCCACCAGACAATACATGAACAACTGGAAAAGAGCCAAGCCAAGTACAAGGCAAGGCATGATAAGCATCGGACTGAGCATAGTTTCCAAGTTGGTGATCAAGTCTGGCTGTATATTAGCAAAGATAGAATGCAAGGTGAAGGTAAGAAGCTGAAGCCAATAAGGCATGGACCTTTCAAGATACTTGAGAAAATTGGTGAGAATGCTTTTCGCCTTGATTTGCCAGCTTACATGCACATCTATTCAGTGGTTAATGCAGAAAGCTTGAGACTGTTTGAACCTTCATTGATTGAAGATTCCGAAGAGAAGAGTCAGTTGCCGTCTATTAATGATCTGTTGCCTGAATATCTCAATGAATTCCAGGAAGATACAGTTTTGGACAAGAAGGTGAGAACTACGCGCAGAGGGGATGTTGAGTACCTCAGGATTGGAATCAAAGGTTCAAAACCAAGCAGTGCAAGATTGATAGAAATTGGGCAAGCGAGGAATCTATATCCTCACTTGATTGATGCTTAAAAACCAACTTTTGGTGGTCCAAAAGCTTTTTCAGTGGGAAGACGTGATCCAAAATGGATCTTAGAACACTCTCTAAGTTTTCATGAACTCTCTAAAAAATATGCCAAAGATTCAAAGTCTTATAAAGATCAATCTATTGGAGGGAATCCTCAGATAGTTGCAATGGCGATCAACGTGGATCAACGAGGACCGTCAATCTACCGCGCAGAGCGGCAGACCATGGTAAGGGTGCGTTGACATCAACCAGCAAATGCAGGGACAAATTTAAGCAGTGGAGGTAGTTTCCGAGAAGTCGCTAATCGCATATTGCAGGGCAAACCTCTCAGTGAAGAGAAGCCCCGAGCACCCGGATCCGAAATAATTATAAAACGCGGAAAATATTGTTTCGGCTCCGTTGGAGCGGGATTCCACTAAAATGGCAGAATATCAGAGGGGCTTCGAGCGGATGCGTTGGTAGAAGGTCGTGTTTCGCGGGTATTCTTGGAGTTAACGGAAAAAAAACGGGTGATTCAAATATGTCCAAGAGAACTGACACTCATCTGTTATGAAATAGGTGGCCACCTCCCTGTGGGGTGTTATACAATGACTGATTAGGTAGGACAGAGGGATTCAAATGGACAAAGGCAGGGGAACCGAAAAGCCGGGAAGCGGAAACGAACAGTCAAGAAGCAGATTGGCTTAAAAGCCACAAACTGACAGAGAGAGAAGCAAGTTAACAATAGAAGGTAGTTAGCCAAAAGCAGAGAGAAGAAGCTGAGCTGACCTACAGAAGCAAAGGCAGCATCAAGCCAGGATTGGGATAGAGACAAAGAGAGTTAGTAAGGAGAGTCTATGTACTCCAGAGACTTGGAGGATCCAAGTACAGTCCTACTGATTTATACCTGTTGAGTGAGATTCAAATTGAGCTCACTGTTGTAAAAACTCTGCTTTGAAAACATAGAGAGGCCACCATTGAAGGCTGGACCAGGAGACGTAGCCCAGGAGTATTCAATGAACTCCTTATTAAACTTGTTGTGTTCATATGTGTTGCCTATTATGTTTTCCTTAACTACTTCATTGCTTATGTATTTCACAATCTTATCAATCTGTTGCATAAAATAACATAGGCACATCCATGCACATGAGTCTGTAATACCTTAGTGTTTTTCTTAGATCAATATCGGATCTGAACATCTAGTAAAAACCCATTTCGTCATCCCGTTCTATTTGTCTACCTGTTACATGCAAAAATATGAGGCGAATCTATACAAAAAAGATCAGAAAATAAATGTGCAATTATCCAGGGAATGAGAACTCCACAGTGCTTAGTATATTTCCCTCCAGTTATATATCCATGTGCATTTCTCCCACCATTCCATAAATCACTTTCTTTAAGAGATCATTCGCAAGCTGGTTATATTCTCTGCCTGTGTGCATGATAGGAGGGTTCCCAAGCTGTGTCCAAAGATTTTCAATTCTCCTTAGCCATCAAAGTAGTGCCGATTTTTTGATATTCACCTTTCCATTAACATGATCCATAATAATATTTGAATCCCCATATATATGAATATTGAGGATATTGAGAAAAGTTGTGAACCATAAAATGCCCCATAATGCCATCACTTTTGTCTTATTATTCGAGCCCATTCCAACATTCCAGTGAAATCTGTATTGTAAATCATTGGACATTGCTATCCAGAAGCCACATCTGCAAACATTCTTTTGAGCCGCTCCATCGAAGAATCCAATCGGGAACACCATTTGTGGGATTTTTCTCCTTTGTTGTTGTTCTTTGTGCTTGTTCTCATGAACATGAAATATATAGTATATTTATATGGTATTCTCATATACCAACATGAAATCCTCAGCAGAATTCTCAAAAATATGGTTATTCCTCCATTTCCATATAGCGCAAAAAAATGGGGGGGGGGGGAATAATCTGCCATGAGGGCTTCTTTTTGCTCCACCACCCCATAAAATCTACAATGTCATGAAATTGATTATAAGGAAAACCAAAGTGTAATTCCAATTTATCCCATACCTGGATCGTGTGGTGGCATTTGAGGAACAAATGATAGTTGCTTTCCCCCTCCTTTTTGCAAATTGCGCATATGTTGGGTCCATGCCAATTTTGCTTCTGCAAGTGCTCCCAAGTGAGATTCTTGTTGTGATATAATAACCAGTAGAACAGAATGATTTTAATAGGGATATTAGTCTTCCAGAAGGCGTATAATATTGGATTTTCCACACACCGAGCTCCCCTTCCACAAAGAGAAATATGTATATATCAACAACCATAATATTTCCAGCTTTCAATCTCCCTGACCATACCAAACTGTCACTTTGTATCTCTCGACATATGCCCAATTCTTTTTAAGCCAACACATATTTGGTTCCATTCCATCACCATTCTTCTAGCCAACGCTAGTTTGTGAAGTTTTCCAAATAGGGGAATGATCTCGCCATACATAAATTAATTGATTCCAGAAGTATATGCCTTTCCCATAGAACAAACCGATGAGAACCTCATATATACAACATTCCTTGCCAGCTCCCAGAATATGATCCACCCCAATGATAATAGAGTGTCTCGACCCCATCGTCCAAACCAGATGTTGTAAGAAAAGTTTAGCAACCTTTTGAAAGCTATGCCATATAGCAAATCCATGTGGAATGCTAATGCTTTTCTTTTGGTACCAAAAAAGAAATTCTTGGTCCTTTAAATATTTTTGTCTGATTACTCTACTCCAAATTCCTGATCCAAATATAGTCCACCATAAGGATTTAATCAATAACGAACAATCAAATAGCCGAAGGTTCATAATACCCCAGCCCCCCAATTCCTTTTGGGCAAGATATGTGAGACATTTTAGTCAAGTGATATTTATGTTGTGCATTGCACCCCGCCCAAATTAAGTTAGCAATTATATGATTAATGCTATTAATGATGGCTTGTGGAATATGAAATAAGTGTGCCCAATATACCCCTCGCTGGGTAAGAACTGCTTGTGTGAGTATAGTGCGTCCACCCAGGGACAAGCACCGATATTCCCACCCAGAGACCCTTTTGTAGAACCAGTGTACCAACCACTGACAATCAATATTTCTGTAGCAACTTGGTTTAATATGATAGCCAAGATACTTCATACCAGTTTGCATCAGTTCCACTTCAATTCCAAATAGGTTTCTTATATAATCAATGTCCTCCATATTACTCATATCATGATAAGAAATAGAGTTTTGCAAATTCATATTCACACAAGTAGCTTTGGCAAAATTTAAAAAAAAATGTGAAAAATATTCAGCCATGCGAGACGATTCAACATACCCATGATAAACACATCATCAATGAAAAAACCATGAGAAATCTTGATGTTGTTCCCAATTACAAGTGCCTGAAATTATTCATCATTCATCGCTTTTTTGATTTAGAAGCTCATACCATCCATGGCCAGGATGAATAAAAAAGGAGATAGTGAGCATCCCTCTCTCAACCCCTCGCCAACCCTGAAAAAGCGAGTAGGATATCCATTGATAATCACTACATAATTTATGTTATGACACAAGCCATGATGCAAGCCACGCTTCTGGGCTGCAACCCAATCTTATGCAGAATTAGTCTAAGATAGCCCCATTCTAAACCATGATACGCCTTATGAAAATCCACCTTCATATTGGCAGCATTTTAGTGCTTTTATGGATCGAATGTATACATTCCTGTGCAATGGAAACAACATCATGGATTTGCCAATCCTGAAGAAACCCATACTATTCAGGTGAAAAAAATCGGGACAGTGTAGTCCTCATGACTCGCCGCAATAGTTTTTGAGATGACCTTATAAATAAGATTGCATAAAAATATGGCGAGCCTGAAATCAGATAAAATGGTAGAGGATCGCCGCCGGGACAATGTAGTCCTCATGACTCGCAATTGTTCCACAATGGCTTCATTATAGATTCTCCTGAAAAAGTCAATAATATTGAATTTGAGAGAGATAACCATATTTCTCTTTACTATAATATGCAACTTGCTCCAGTCTTCTATCGACATCCTCATTGGTGCAATACCTAGATCCAAAGCAATCCACTAATATTTCTCCACCAATAAATATTCCATTTTGAGCTTCCACAAATAAAAACTCCACACATTGAATTTCTTGATTTCTATATTTGAACTAATTGTCATTTCCTTTCACCACAATAATCAATACCATAAATATCCCATTGTAACAAGGTTTTCCACAGAACTGAGCCAAACCTCTTACCCATAAATCCATCCCCTTGAAGCCAAACTTCTGTGATACCTAAAGTAAGTTTTTACCTTGTACAATTAATTACTACAAACAAATTATTAATACAAATATAAAATATGCAATGGCATACACACTCACATGCATGTTAACATAGAGATTTACCTTGATAACTCAAACTACAAAAACTAGAAATATTTTTCAGTATATTCTTATTTTATAGTGTTACAAAAAAATGTATATCTCCAATAATCCATAAACCATTAGTCCCTTTTATCTTGGATTAGACTGCAAATGTAGTTCCTTAAATGAAATAACAAAATAACAAAATAACAACCTAAACCACCACGTGCCAAAACATTACTAATCGTGAAAATCATGTGTGAGAAACAAGAAAAAGTGGACACAAAAAATCATCTAATCTCTTTTTTTTAGGGGTGCTACCCTTGCACCCCCATATGATTCCCCCATTGTACTTGACACAAATTATAGCACATGAGGATAGTCGTGCAAAGAATATAACACATGCCAAACAATATCCTCAATAGAGTATGGTGGGTATTGAGTATGGTTGTACAACAATAATGAAGGTTAGTTTAAGTAAATAGTGATAACTATTAAATGATATTGGTAAAGTGTTCTTGAAGAACTATTGTCTTCTTTACTAATATGTTTCACTTTCTAAACTTGAAACTATGCTAATTAACTATATGTTTATAAATTAATACTCATAATAATACACTATCTATTTATAAATACCACATTCTATTTATAATTGGAATTATGAAAAATAATGAGGAAGTCAATCTCAACTAACTAGGCACAATTGAGCACATGCCTCTAGGCTATGTTGGGGTAGTTTAATACAAACTAAACCATAATCTAATAGCTGTTATAGTCTCAACCAAAAAAGTCTCTTTCTTTCTTCCCCATTTATTTACCATTTCCAACCTATTTCTTCCCCACTTTACAACCTTGTATCCATCCTTTTCAATTGGTCATATCTTCCCTTTTTAACCTCCTTTGCAACCTTGTTTTTCAACCCTACTATAGAAAATATTATCAAGCTTATATTCTTCCCTTTTCAACCCACCATAACATTTTCGACCCCATTATGGGAAGTCTTTTCAACCCATCATTATTGATTAAAAGCTACTTATTTCTATGAGGGCGAGGCAAGAAGAGAGGTGAAACCCAAGAAAAAGAGAATACATGAAATCAAAAAGATCTTTCCCAAGCTTTTGGTTCTACAATAGATATCTTTGTAAGGTAATTTTCTTAATTGGATATTCCTTTGATTGGATGCACTCAACTATTATCCTTTATGTTGATAACTAGAGCTAGGGAGATAAGTATAAATAGAAGAAACCACTCTCTCACACCACTATTTTATCCCACTTAATTGATTTGTTAGGTCAATAGTTCAAGAAATGTTATTTTCTTCCGTTTCCTATTAGTTGAGCACTAAATATATTAGATTTTATATAGTTCAATCCCAACATTCACCTAGTATAAGATAAGGATAAAATCCATTAAAAAAATCTCTTGTGGATTATATTATAGTATAGTAGGGGCATTTATTATATATAGGGAAGGACAAAGGAAGGTAATTATCAAGGAAATCTTTCTTTCAAGGTGGTTGAGCATGACAAATAGAACTGACATATGTGGATATGATAGATGTTACAATACTCACATTATCCACTCGTTGTGAATGAAGGACATGCTAATGTAAATCGCGTTGTAGATACACCAACGAGGGTGGTTGTTTCATGAAAACAAGGGATGACTAGAATGTGAGAAGTTATGAGAAATGGTGAGTATAATGTTCATAGATAAAATAAATGAACATGATGATCTTGCAATGAAATTAAACTTGATGTAGAGTTAATAAAAATCTTCTAGAAAATTAAAATTTCACATAATTTTATTTTGAAAACAAGAAACACATTTGGTAAGCTATTTGTTGGACAAACATCAAAATGAAGAAGATATTTTGATAAGCATATGATGCAATTAATTAATAAGATACACATATAAAGAAAATAGTTTATGACCCTTGGCTTCATCTTCTAAGAGGTCTCTTGGACTCCCAATGACTATTCACCTTCATCTGTGGCTTTTCGTATTGTTCCATAAGAGAATCCATAATCCCTAAGGATTAGGTTTTTAACATTCCCCCTCCTAATATGAAGGGGTGTATGTGAGTCTAAGGAGAGTGCCTAAATATAAAAGTGGATAGTAGTGAATGGTTGAATTTTCTCTTTGAATTTGGTGGTTTAAGGAAGACCACAAGCTAGAAGGTAAGCTAAAGCCTTCTACTAAATGGTGATTTATAGTTGAACACCAACTTTATAACTTGGCTCAAAATAATTTTGGAAACTTATCTTAATCTAGCTAGAAGTTGAAGTATGTTTTAAAACAAAAGTGCTCTCAGATAGTGGTTTAAATATGACCAAAAATAATTATCTAGCAGAAGTTGCAAGTCTTCTAATGACTTGTGGTTTTAGGAAGACCACAAACCAAATCATTCTTATGGAATATGGCTTTGGCTACAACTATGAATCTATATTTTTCTCTAGGCTCTGGTTCTAGTTGTGGCTAAGGATTGCTTGTTTTTGTTTGATTAATAGGGCTTTGAAACTTAAAATGTGACTGTCAATTACTAATATCCCCCTTGTATGATAGAAGGTGAGAAGTCAAAATTCTCTCCACTACAAGATGTGTCAATACTTGAGTGGATTCTACCATATGACTGATATATCTTCTTGGCTATTAATGACCATTGACGAGAAGCGATTCATTGAAGGTAAATCCTTACTATCATAGGATTCTTATATCTAGAATATTTATCTGAATAATGATTATGTTTTCAACAATTCTTGCAAGGATGCAAATGAAAACATTGATCTTCCATGTGGCTAACTTAGTGGCAATGTTGGCATTTGATATTTTGATGCGGAAGTGAATTAGGTGAAGATGAAATTTCTTGAAGTAAGTCATCACTCTGGAACTTGATTGGTTTGGAATAGTCTAAAATTTGAAAGTTTACTTCCTTTTCATATCTAAGATTGGTTCTATGCTTGTTGTTGATGATTTCTTCCCAAGATCTAATGATGCGTTTGGGAAGTGCAAGTGAAAATTCTTCATATTAGGAGGGGGAATGTTATAAACCTAATCCTTATGGATTATGGATTCTCTTATGGATTCAAATAGAGAATTTTTTTGAACAAGAATTAGTCCACAATGTTGATTCCTTTGTTGTAGTTCATCTTGTTGGAGTTGTAATTCAGTTTGGAGAAACTTGATTTTGTACTTTGAATCTTGTAAATTGTTTAATGAGAGTGACTTTGTTGATTTTAACTATATCATAAACATTAGAGAGTATTAGAGTATTCAATAACTCTAATACTTTACCAATTTAGGCCATTTTATAAAAATTCAAGCTCAACAAATGAGGGTGCTGAATTCCACTGAAAATGCACCCATTTACATTGCAATTCAACATAATTTCTAAAAGATATAGGTAAACTTATAAAAACTCTATTTGCAAATTGTAATTGTGCGGAGAGACACATTCTACAACCCAGTATGACCTCGATGTGTAAGTATGTCACACCCTCAAAAAGTAATAAAAATATTTTTTACTAACGCTGACCAAAACATTAGTTTGAATCTTAAATTATATATAGATTTTTAATCTTATTAAAGGAGTAATATTAATTATTAAAATATAAGTATGTGTTAATATATGTAATTTGAATGTATAAATTATCTTATGCATTTAATAGTTCCTTTCACGCCCTCAAAAAGTAATAAAAATATTTTTTACTAATGTTGACCAAAACATTAGTTTGAATCTTAAATTATTTATAACTTTTTAATCTTATTAAATGAGTAAGATTAATTATTAAAATATAAGTATGTGTTAATATATGTAATTTGAATGGATAAATTAACTTATGCATTTAATAGTTCCTTTATCATATACGTGAATTCGAATGGATCATAAATTTACCTTTAACAACAATTTTTACCACATTAAGATTCCAAATTAGGTAAAATATTAAACATCTTTACTCAGATTTACTAAAGATAATAACATCTCTTAAATGAAAG
Organism: Pinus taeda; assembly: GCA_000404065.3. Lineage (NCBI taxonomy): Eukaryota > Viridiplantae > Streptophyta > Pinopsida > Pinales > Pinaceae > Pinus > Pinus taeda. The sequence goes on along the minus strand of APFE031255735.1, from coordinate 248,129 downwards.
GAAAAAGGTGAATTCAACACAAAGAATAAAAAATCTTCATCCAAAACTTTTAATATTTCTTTTGATTAAATATTTGTAAAATGAATCTTTAAAGGGAAAAACCATACCCTATGGATATATTGAAGTCTT
>APFE031255735.1:210083-232995 GCA_000404065.3 Pinus taeda | reverse complement strand
ACAAAGACATAAAGTGATAGAGGTGGAGAGATAGAGGGAGTCATAAGGGAGAGATGGAGAGAGTGTGATAAGGGAGAGATGGAGAGAGAGTGTGTATGTTTTCAGGTGAAATAGAGAGACAAAGAAGGAGAGATGGAAGGAAGGGGGAAGAGAAGTAGAGAGAAGGAGAGAGGGAGGAAGACAGTGACATGGTTGGAGGGTGAAGAGAGAGAGGTGGGGATTGAGATAGAGGGATGTGAGAGATAAAGGGAGAGAGAGAAAAGAAGAGAGAGAGAACGTGAGAGAGAGAAGGAGAGAGAGATGGAGTTGGAGGGAAAGAGAGAGGGAGTTAAGAAGAAATACATAAAGAGAGAAACATGGAGAGAGGGAGAGGGAGTGATAAGGGAGATAAAGAGAGAGGGAGAGAGGAGATTTGTGAGGGAAGAGAGATAGACTAGGGAGAGAGAGAGTGAAGGGGAAGAGAGAGGGAGAGATAAATAGATATGGAGGGGGGAGAGGGAATTATATTTCTTGTACTATATGCATTGATTTAAGTGTAGATGATGATTTTTAATCCTATTTGATTGCTTGCACTAGATGCAATGATTTCAGTGTAGATGTTAATTTCTAATTATATTTGATTTCTTGCACTAGATGCAATGATTTCAGTTTAGATGTTGATTTCTAATCCTATTTGATTGCTTGCTCTAGATGCAGCGATTTCAGCGTAAATGGTGAGTTGTAATCTTATTTAATTGCTTGCACTAGATGCATTGATTTTAGTGTAGATGTTGCTTTCTAATTATATTTGATTGTTTGCACTATATGTATCGATTTCAATGTAGATATTGGTTACTAATCTTATTTGATTGCTTTCATTATATGCATTGATTTCAATGTAGATGTTGTTTTCTAATCCTATTTGATTGCTTTCATTAGATGGATTATATGTTGTTAATATTGAGACTGTAAATTATTAAAGATATTTTTAAAGATTAAATGGATGGGGGGAGAGGGAAGAAGATTTCTTGCACTAGATGCATTGATTTCAGGGTACATGTTGGTTTCTAGTTATATTTGATTTCTTGCACTAGATGCATTTATTTCAGTGTAGATGTGGATTTCTAATCCTATTTCATTGCTTGCACTAGATGCATGGATTTTAGTGTAGATGTGGATTTCTAATCCTATTTGATTACTTGCACTAATGCATGGATTTCAGTGTAGATGTGGATTTCTAATTCTATTTGATTTATTGCACTAAATGTATTGAAAATTACTAATAGACAATTACATATATTCAAAATTACATATATTCAAAATTACTAATAGAGTATAAAAGATGATTGAATATATGTTTACTAGATGGTTGCACTAGATGCATTAATTCTATTTGATCGTCTCGCTTCTTCATCACCAACTAATTACTAATAGACAATTATAGATATTCAAAATTATTAATAGTGTAATTGCACACAACAATGTATTCAAGATATTTATAAGAGGAAAATGTATATTTATAAACATCAAAACAAATCAAAATATTCTTGAAGGCGATGTGATAATTTTTTGGAGAAACAAATAATGTAAATATTTTATCATTGTCATAAAAAAAATTAAAAAAATACATTATTTATTGACTTTGCAAAATATAATATACATAAAAAAAATCATCAAAATATTCTTCAATGAAATAAATTGTTTCAAACATAAACAAAGAAACAAATTATTTCAACAGTAACATTGACACACTAAATTATTAAGAATACTCTTCAAGATATATTTTATAATATTTGGAGGAACAATATTTAGAATTAATTAGTTGTCAAAAATTGTGATACCTAAAATTAAATGAAATAGATGTGCAATATCGATCTTCATGCAAACTATTGACAAAATTGTCTCCCTTCTTCATCACCAACTATTCATTAAAAAATAATTACATACACATATAAAAATATAACACAACAACTGTAACATTCACAAACATTATAATCCAAATCCAAACAAATAAACACACAAACCACTCGAAGTATCCAAACACAGATGTACAAACCATTCAGGGAAAGCAACACAGACCAAAATAAAGAAGAGAATGATATGGTCATGTCAAGCAAAGAAAACATAATGTGAATTTTGAATTTTATCTCAAACATATACATAATAATGATAATATAAAAATGTGACATTGTTGGCCTTAACTAGAACGAGCTTAGAATCTCCTTCTAACATTGGATCTATCATAGGCCCAAAAGGATTAAATCCCTTTCCTCAAGTTCTACACACCAAAAAGAAAGTTGGCACCTCTAGAAATTTGATCCCTCTCAACACATGATATATCTACACTGATTATACCAGAATTAAATTGACTTCAAAATTGAATATATAATCTATACTAATAAATTTAATAATACCAATAATCTTGAAATCGTTAAAAAATACTAATGATCTAATGATGGTTTAATAATACCAATGACCTTGGAATCGTTGAAGAATGCCGATGATCTTCTGATGATTACTTTGAAGCAAAGAGTTGAAATAATACTAACGTAGCTAACAACCTAACTAAAAAAATAACCTAAATAAAATAATTTACACACGAATAAAATACAACAAACATTATCATAAAGTTGACCCTGACATAAAAGCTGGTAAATTTCTAAAATTTTCCAACATTCTAGAAATCTTATACAATTTTTTAAATTTAGTGAAACAATCATTTTACTCTTTGTTTTCAAATCTATTTTAAAATACATAAATAAATATTTCTATAAAATCTGTGAAACAGTCCGATTAAACCCGGATAAACCTTAATAAAAAAATTAATTTTCAAGAAAACCAATTAAAATACTCAATTTATCAACGTGCATACCCCTCACGGCATAATCCTAACCCTAAAACAACCTTACACATGACATAACCCTGACCATAAACGTGTTTATCGCGTCATACCGCCAAAAGGAGACATTCATGGAGCTTCAGACGCCGAACTGAAAAACGTCATCTTTCTTAAAAAACCTCGTGATACATTGCAATCAACCATTGCCATAAGATTCCAGTTACTTGATGAGCATAAATGAATATAATTTGGGCTCCCACGTCAGATTGATAAGAACTGTGGGCAACCCAACCGCAGATCAGACATTGCTGACTGTTTCATTAACGCCGCCTGTACAGTGTACCAGACACCTCATCTCTTCAATAAAGCCTCAAGCTGCCACACATAGGGAATTCACATCAGTTCCAATAACAATTATGGGTAGTTGCAGTTCTAGGGTTTCCAGAAGTGAATGCGAGACAGCAAAAGTAATATTCGCAGATGGCACTTTGATCCAATACGGGGAGCATATCAAAGCAGAAGAGATCATTCGACAGAATCCGGACCACTTCCTCTGCGATTCGGATTCTCTGTGCGCTGGTTGTTACACGGTGGCTATTAATCCAGAACAGGAACTAGAGATGGGTCAACTCTATTTTCTCCTTCCACTGCGGAAACTGCAATACGTGCTGTCGGTGTCTGACATGGCTGAGATGTTGGGCAGAGCTATTTCAGCCATGAGAACCACAGGATGCCAGTATAACTGGAAAATTCCTACTCCCTACCCAAAAGGAAAGCCTGACTGGGTTGCAGGAAGATTAGGGGTCGTGGGCTCTGTTAGGAAGCCAGCATTCGGATCAAGGAGGCTTGAAACAATCCATGAAACATTAACGTACTCATAAAGAACAATAGCAGATTTAAGCTGTCAAAGGTATCCAGATGTATCGTCTGAAAAAAATGAACCCAGATGTGGGTATTTGCTCATTAGAGGTCAACGTCGATTCATTATTCATGCAGTGTGTAATTTATATTTCATATTCTAACCTTGTAGGAATTTGTGTTTTTTCTGCCCCTTGAAAATATAATAATGGAATCCAGTTATTTTAATGGGAAATTTGACCAGCCTTATTTTATAATAATAAAATTTAATATTACATAAATTAATTTTTATGGAGATATTAAATTTGTTTTATTATAATATTAATAATAATTTAATTACAATATTAAATTAATAGTTTATAAATTTAATTCCAGTTTATTTTTTCTATATGAGATATGGTTTAATAATCAACATAGATATATATGAGATATGGTTTAATAATCAATATAGATCTATATTAATTAAGGATTTACTAAAATATTAGAGGGATTAAATTTTTCAAGATGTAAATTTTTTGAGTATAAAATTTGATGAAAGGTTTTCAGCTAAAAAGACTTGATTTCTCTAGATTTGTGGTAGATTAGAAATTAAGATGGATTCATATTAACTTTGAAATAACATTCTAACACAATATTTTTGAAATACATAATTGACATCACATTCTTCATGTTAAAATGTTAATACATGGCACTTCCTATTCTAAAGTTGAAAACATATAAATATAGCATATAATCTCATCTCTCACTCTATATATATATATTATATATATATATATAAGAGAGAGAGAGAGAGAGAGAGAGAGAGAGAGAGAGATACATTGAATTATCTTTATTATCAATAATTTTTTTAAATTTTAGTCTCCTTTCTCTACATAGAATTATTTTTATTGTTAATATTCATTTTTTGTCATTATTAATATTTTTTAAATGTTGTATATTGGCATATACATCTCTCACAATTAAAAGTGAATATATAATCGGGTCATCTTAACTTTTGATTTACCAAGAAATGAGAGGATCTAATTTGTCAAGATGGAAAATTGAATACAAAACTTAAGGAAAGATACCTCAATTGATTTGATTCCTCTCAACACTTAATATATCCAAAATTAATGTTGTTTTTTCATAATATTATTTATATGAATATACATTTTATATCTCTATATATAGAAGGACGAGAGCGAGGAAGAAGATGAAGTGCGACTAGGGTTTCAACCTGCCAAACCTAACAACTCTGTAGAAACCCTTGGTCGAGAAAACCCCTACAATCACATCACACTGAGGCCACCTGTTGATCGGGGTCATGACTCAACTGGCAGGGGGGGAGAGATCCCATCATACCGAAATGTAGTGGTAGGCGAATCGAGTTTGCATGGAGCGGCAACAGGTAACCACAGTGGCTGTGGCAAAGGACCCCCAGTCCTAGGAGCTCAGTGACAGGGGGTTTTGAGAGGACAATGCTTACCACAGGCGGCTAAGAAACCGAGATTTGTCATCCCCAACAACAAGCTGGAGGAATGTAGGAAGTATATGAAGGATCATGCCCTCATTTGCAAATTTATTGGAGCTTGGCTGATAGAGAAGGACTTGATCAAATGGATCCAACTCAGATGGCAGCTGAAGGGTCACATCGACCTCAAACTTGGAGTGAAAGGATTCTTTACATTGATATTCTCCCATCTAGAGGACAAGGAAAGAGTTTTTGAAGATGGGCCATACTGTTTCAACAACGCAGGGTTTTTCATAAGACATTGGGAGGAATGTTACAACCTAGATCAAGAAAAACTACTTGTCTCCCTAGTATTGGGTTGGCTATTCACCTTACCAATGGATTTTTGGGACCCAAAAATCCTAGAGGGGATCGACGATTCTATCAGAACCTTTGTCAAGGTTGCAGACTCCATGAGATGGGGAAGGTATACCTCCTACTCTAGAATCTGCATTTACATGAACATCAAGAGCCACTACTCAATTTCATAGAGCTGGAATACCATGATGAGGTATGGAAGCAACCCCTAGACTACGCGCACATACATTTCAGATGTCAACGCTGCCATGAATATGGACACTTGTTCCGAGCCTACCCAGTAAACCAGAACGAAGGCCATGCAACAGCTGAAATAGATGGGGAAACAGAGGCAAAAGAAGATGACGAAGGGTTCCAAGAAGTCCATCGATGAAAGAGAAACCAGAGGAATTCGGGGAACCACAGACCTATACAGAATGAAAAAAAGAAATGAAACCAAAACCAGTACCTACAATAGGAGGAGGAAGGAATGGAAATCCCTGACAACCTAATAGAATCAGAAAACGCCCAAAAATCTCCCTTAGAGGGGAACAAATCAAAGTGAAAGGTAGATCAGAACCTTAGGGGAAAGAAACCCCATGAAAGTGGTAGAACAAGTCCATATGGAGATTGATAGTTAGAAGGAAGATCTCAGTGTGGAAGAACAAGTGATGAAACATCTTCTGCAAGAAAGGAGGCACCTAGATGAATGATTCATCCCTGAATATTAGAAGAAATTATACAAAGAAACTTTTCATCAATACAAAGCCAAGTAGGGTACAACCATTATAGTTCAACTTGATCATTTGAGCTCCTAAGCTAGGCAAGCCCAAGATCTTAGACCCCAAGGAAAAGGAGGAAATAAGTGCGGAGGGAGAACTCTGAATGAGTCCATCCAGATTGTTGGAGAGTTATTGGTAAACTCTGGAAGGGTAGTGTTGTTGTCAGAGGTATTTCATCAACTCAACAAGCCATTGAAATAATCATTGCATCTTGGAATATATGAGGCCTCAATAAGAGAGGAAAACAAAAGTATCTTAAGGATAGGTTAAAAAGAGGTAAGGCAAGTATTATGATAATACAAGAGATAAAGATCAACAAAAGAAGATTGAAGGAAATCCTCAAAAATTTCAAACCCCGGTATGAAGTAATCACCGAGGATGAAAATGGTAGTGCAGGAGGTCTTGCTATCCTTTGGAATCCTGGAGAGATAATTTTTCAAGAATGGATTAGCTTACCAAAAATACTTTCGGGAAAATTTCAGCATATGGGATCCAGGGAACGGGTTCTACTGACAGGGGTCTATGGGCCACACATTCCAGGGGAAAAGGGGCATTTCTCCAGAATTTGACAAAGCTGAGGAATTAGCTAGATGATCTATGGGTAGTAGGAGGAGATTTTAACATGATAACTTCTCTAACAGAAAATAAAGGGGGGATGCAGCGAACATAAGTTGATATGGAAGCTTTCGGGGACCTTATAGTGGAGCTGCACCTAGTAGATCTGTCGACGATTACTGGAGTTTATACTTGGAACACTAGGCAAGGAGGAAGCCACCAAATCACCTCATGCCTAGACAGATACCCGATTTTAGAGAAAAATATAGCAAATACATATTCATGGAAGCCTCGATCCTCCTTTGCATGGGCTCTAACCAGTGGCCGATAAGACTAGAGGTTGGCTTGAAGTCAAGGCCCAAGAATTTCCCATTCCAATTTGAGGCCTTCTGGTTAAGGGACCCAGATCTGCTAAGAAAAATGAATAATCATGGAGGAACAATGAAGAGCAAGGGAGGAATTGTATGCACACCTTTCAAATAAAGTTGAATGAACTCAAACATAAGATAAGGAAATGGAATAAGGAATAATTTGGGCATATTATGAAAGACCAAAACCAACTGACTAATAGGATCAAGAAATTGCGACAATATATCATTCAAGAAGGAAGATCAGATATCCTAGTGAAAGAAGAAGGTCAACTAATTAATCAGTCGGAGGAAATAAGAAAACATGAGGAAATAACCTGGAAATAAAAATCAAGGGTTAACTGGCTGCGGGAAGGTAAACGAAACACACGTTTCTTTCACAAAGCCATGGTTCAACATAGGAAACACAATCGAATCTATTCCTTGAAAGATGCAGAGGGGTATCACAAGGTTCAACATAAGGAAATGGAGGAACAACTGGTGGATCTTTTCAAAGACCTCCTCATAGAACCACCGGAGGATCGCTATGAAGTTATACAAAAGATCACGAGAAACATTCCTCAACTTGTATCAAGAGATCATAATTTAACTCTGATGCGAGCAATCACGTTAGAGGAGGTCGAAGAGGTAGTAAAAGGAATGCAGAAAAATAAGGCCCCTAGCCCAGATGGTTTCACAACAGAATTCTTCCAAATGGCTTGGAGCTTCATGGGGAAATACATACTAGAGGTGGTGGAAGAATCGCGCTGTAATTAGAAGGTATGCCCTAGCCTCAACACCACATTCATTGCTCTTATTCCAAAAACCTTGAAATCTGAAGATTTGCAAGGGTTCTGACCCATTGCGTTATGTAATATAATATACAAAATCATAGCTACGGTGATTGTAAAGCATCTCAAATCCCCGCTCCCCAACCTCATATCACCTGAGAAAACTGGATTTGTGGAAGGAAGACAGATCCTAGATGGATTTGTAGCCTCACAAGAAATAGTGCAATTGCTAAAGACGAGAAATATCTCAGGGATGATGATTAAGTTTGATCTCTCCAAGGCGTTTGACTATTTAATCTAGGCATACCTCAATAACATCCTCAAGGCCTTTGGGTTTGACCAACACTAGATAAATTGGATATATGCTATGCTATCCTCCTCAGATTTCTCTATTTTTCTCTATGGATCCCCTTCTCCTACCTTCAACCCCTCCCGTGGCCTTAGACAAGGGGACCCTATATCTCCTTTCCTTTTTATTCTTGCGTAGAAGGGCTAGGCCGCCTTATTAAGAACAAAGTCCGAGACTCAAGGATCAAAGGATTGAGGATCTGGGCAATGACCTGCCCATCACCCACCAACAATTTGTGGATGATAACATGTTATTTTTCCAAGTTTCATTGAGAGAAGCCTGCCAAATAAAAGAGGTTATGTACACTTTCATGGAGGCTTCTAGGACAATGATCAATAATGGCAAATATTGTACCTTCTTTTTTAATACCCAAGGAAATGTTCAGGCCTATCTTGCCCATATCCCAGGGTTTGGCATGGGATCCCTTCCTTCTAAATATTTGGGAATGCCCTTATCGGTGAATTCATTGAAGACTTCATGCTAGAAAACTATGCTACAAAAACTCAGTGGAAAACTCAACAGTTGGTCCTTCAGATCCCTCAACCTAGCAAGAAGCACAATCCTTCTCAAAGCAGTACTTCAATCCATTTTGATCTATCAACTTTCAAGAATGGCAGCCTCGAAAACAACCTATTCCAAAATAGTCAACATATTTAAAAAAATTCTATGGGGAGGTGTGCAACAATTCAGGAAGTGGTCTCTCTGGTGTCATGGATGGTTCTTGATGAAAAAAGGGTGGAAGGGGGTCTAGGCTTCAGAAACCCCTACATTTTGAACCAAGTAATGGGAGCGAAATTATGGTGGAGATGGATAGGAGGAGGGATGGACCTCTGGAAACAAATATGGACACGAAAATATAACATGCCAGAGAGAATAGAAGATATTCTTAGATATAGGGACCCTCCCAAAGGATTGGCGATATGGAACTTGGCAGCCCAAAATAGGAACCTCATCCAACAACATGCTTTCTGGGAAATACATAATGGAAAAACAACATTATTCTGGAAAGACTCTTGGAAACAAAGAGAGCGAATGCTTATAAGGCAAGACTTGAGGGACATATTTACATACACTAGAGATAGAAACATCTACATGGTTGAGAAATTCTTGAAACAAGGACATGGGGAGGAAGGATGGAGGAGATGAAAGAAGAAAACAGACTGTCCATAGGCACCTATGACAAAACAATGGAAGTAACTAGACAAATAATTTGGATCCAAAAAGTTAACTATCCTCAATGGCCCTGATATACTAATATGAGGACACACCACTAAAGGCACATTCACCACAAAAGAGGCATACAATTTATAGATGGGGAATGATCTGGAATGGAAAAACTTGATATGGAAAAAGATATGGAAGGCAGGATGGTGGCTGAATGTGTCACACTTCTTATGACTAGTAAGTAGAGGTCACATTTTAACATGGGACCAACTCCAAAGAGGGGGGTTCCATGGTCCTTCATTCTGTTGGTTGTGTAAACAACACAATGAAGACCTTGAACATATTCTTAACACATGTCCTTTTGCAGAACAAAAATGGAGACAACTACAAGAATTATTGGGAAGAATGGACCGGGATAACCACAACATCCGCAAAACAATACTCCTATAGAGACCCCACATATCCTATAGCCCTGTGGTAAATAGACCTTGGGGGTTGGCTTTGGGACTAGCCCTATGGGCCATATGGAAGAAGTGGAATCGCTAATTTTTCAAAAATCAATCTTTACCCACAAGAAAGTCTGGGAAGGAGTCATCCAGAATATTCGGGAAACAATCCTAGCAGATAAATGGCATCAGGAGGACTCATAGGTACTCCCCCAAGAAGCTCGAAACTTGCAGAGGTTGAATCTCTCACCAGAGATGATAGGTCCCTCATCTTGGGAAAAAATTAGGATGGCAATGACATCTTTGAAAATCATAATGTCCAAGGGTAATAGGTTCAGAATCCTTTTGTCCAAGGCCAACAAGTCCAAAATCCCTATGTCCAAGGGCAGCAAGTGCAGAATCCTTATGTCCAAGGACAGCAGGCCCAAAATCCTCTTGTTCAGGGGGAGCAAGTTCAAAACCTGTATGTTCAAGGCCAATAGGTGCAGTATCCATATGTCCAAGGTCAACAGGCTCAACAACCTTTTAAGTCATATGTTGCTTATAAGAAACCTATGGCCTGACAGTTTCAAGGCTTTCAAGGTCAAAATCCTCCCTACGGGCAAGGTAACCTACAGTGGGGGAAAAATCAAATGCCATATGGACAAAACCCTCCACTATGGGGCCAAAATCCTTACCAGTAGGGATGGCCTCTTCTAGTTGGACTCGCTTATCGCCCTCCAATGTCTTTCAATACTCAATTTCTGTTCTTGGCTACACTAGAGTTTCCAGATGTGTCCCAGCTTATGAATGATCCAATTCTTCATTCACCATAACGACCTCCGGTCCCATCCAAGATTCTGAGCGATTGCCCAAAGTTCGATGGGAAAGCAAAAGAAGATCGTCAAGCCCATGTGATGACATATCACCTCTAGTGCTCTTCGAATTCCTACGTTGATGATTCTATTAGTCTCCGTCTTTTCCAACGAACCCTTATAGGTGCTACAACCAAGTGGTACATTGAGCTCCCTCGAAGTACTTATCATGACTTCAACTCTTTAGCCATGGCTTTCCTCACACATTTCTAGCTATCGATTCACTATGAAACTGACACCTATTTTCTTACATCGCTCAAGCAAGACACTGTGACACACATCTTTGATCACATCCATGAATGGAAACATAGGTGTCGCCTAATCAAATTCGAGATTGTTGATCATTTGTTAACTGAATGGTTTACCAAGTCATTCGTTTCACCAATTGCTCGCGATATAGCTATGGGTGGATGTGTTACCAAAGAACAAACCATTACCCATGCCTAGTACTAAGATCTCATTTATTTTCAGTCTAGCACTTTGTATGAGTTGTTACCTGATGCTCTGAGGCCATCATCTGATCCAACGAAATCAAAGTCATAGGCTACACCTCTTGTTGATGGAGTAATTGGTTAAGTATCCCACACCCCTGTGAAATCTTCTTCCAAATAGAAGTCGGTCTCGAACACTACTTCCAATAGTCTCTCCCAGAATCAACCTGGCCCTCGTAAAAGCTCAGAGATCCATGTTGTTCAGTCTACCACAGAAGACAAATCCTTGAAAGGTAAGAAGAAAGGCAAAGGGAAGCGTAAAGTCAATGCTCTAAACAGGGTCCTCCTAAGTCGTCTGCTGGTGATTCTTCACAATGGAAGCCTAAGTATCTGTGCCTCATTTGTGAGGAGGATCACTATACTAAGGATTGTCCCAAATGGTCTGAAGTTAGTCGTTTGCTCAAAGGGACCCAAACTATCCTGAAAGAGCCATTTCCATCTCAGCAGACTCAAATGGTAGACCAACCTCAATCGTCTACTTCCTCATGATCACAAGTGTTCATGATGAGTACGCCTATTAATGTGGCTACTAGATCAAAAGATTATCAAACTATTGCCCCGACAACCAGGAAAGAGAAAGAGGTCACCCCTTCTTCTTCCCCCCCGAGTTATGGCCCTCTTCATATTGAGCGCCCTAACCCTGATTCCACCATTCGACCACCTTCTCAAGGCGTGCTAAGGAAGTCCTTGTACAATCCCAACGCTCAAGCCACTCAACACTATAATGTTGTTGAGGATTTGGCTCAAGTGCCATCAGCTATGTCTGCTCTTGAGGTACTCCAAAGCTGTCCATGTCAGCGGAGATAATTATTGTCGACTATTGGAGGTATTGATCCTACTGATTCTAATTTGATATGTTTTGATCTAGAGAACCACATTCTACGTCTGCCTCATCAGATTGCCTTTCTCATTTAGGTAATCATCAATGAGAAAATCATTCATAGGACCATCATCGATGAAGGTGTTTCTACCTGCATCATGTCAATCACTTGCTGGAAGGAAATTGGTTCTCCTACTTTGAACCAGTCCCCTAACACGTTGGAAGCTTTCGAGAAGCACGATTCGCGACCATTAGGTGTCTTACCCAACCTTTCCATTAATTTGGAGGGAAAGATAGTACACATCGAGGTGAAAATTGTTGACCCTGATCTCAATTATAATCTTCTACTCAGACGGAGTTTGATCCATGCCATGCATGTTGTAGCCTCTTGCCTATTCCGCGTGATTTGTTTTCCCCATCAAGGGAAGATCGTCACAGTCGACCAACTGTCCTTCTTTGCCTCTTCCTCCTCAGATGGAAATGTTCCATATATCAAGCACACCGGTGCTCCTTATGAGATTGTGGGGGCAGGAATTTTTAAAGATTATGCCTTGATGGGAATTTTTCCGCTCCCACCTCCTTATGTTGTCTCTGTCAACATGATATCGGTTAAATTTGATCCTTGGGTCGTACCTTCACCAGATCTTGTTGATACCTGGGGCAAGGTTATGCCACTTAGTCCCACTAAGATCAATTATGTGGAAATTGTTTTAGCCTCAATTTCTGTATCCTCTGATTTTCCTATTTCTAGGACATCTCTCGATACGTATTCTCAATCCCTGTGGCTTAGTGCTTTGGAATCTCTTGATCCCTTAGCTGAGAATTTTCTTGTTGATGAGGGTATCATGGAAGTAATGTCTCTGGGGGAACCATCATGGAATGATACTCATCATCGTTCCTCAGTCCTGCCTAGCCCAACGGTCATGTCTATGTGTCTTTAGAAGTTATCTTCTCCGCTGCTTATTGACATGTTAGTTTCACCTGCCCTTGTCAAGATATTTCAATTGAGGGCCCCTTTATCCCCTCATCGATTCATGTTTTTTCTCCCTCCCCAAGTTTTTCCTGATTGCCCGTTATTTCCATGGGGTTGTCATCTAACTCATAAACCTCCCTCAGCCAGGGGGCACGGGGGCAAAGCCTTATATGAGTTTTACTCTATTATTTGGCCGAGTCAACGTTCACTCATCATGACAACAATAAAGCTCCAACTTTCCTCTTGGTTAATTGATTACCTGAGTACGACAATGAACTCTCTTAAAAAGTACTATGCTTAGGTCGTCTTGCATGGTTACTTGTCTAATTAGTGTTTCATTAATTTTTGTGTAGTGTGGTTTGGTGTGTTAGTTTTCAAATAGGTTTCCTATTTACTATGTTTTTTCCCTACTTTACCGATGTCTGTGACTCCTCACATCGATTTTGTTGATGGTTCTTGTTGTAGTACCCAGAATATATCCTTTGTGGCATGGGCCATTTATGACCATCATGGTGAGTTGATTGATCTTCAAGGTATTTTTTTAGGTTTTACAACTAATAACATTGTTGAATACAATGCAATTATCGAATTATTGTTAAACTCCATTGCTCTTGACATTCGGGAATTGGATGTCAACCTGGATTCACAGCCTGTCCTTCAACTAAATAGGTAATATTCCTTAAGAAACCCTCAGATATTGAGAATGTATCTACATATTCGTCTGGTGGAGAGAAATTTTGATTACATTACATATCATCATATTCCTAGACACATGAATACATTGATAGATGCATTAGCTAATTATGTGTTGGATAGAAATTTACGAAACACATGAAAAGCTAAAACAAATCATTTGTACCATACTAAGCAAGAAAATACAACATATAGTATTATTATATATATATATATAAATATATATAATATATATATTTATATATAATATATAAATATTATATATATATAATATATTATAATAAATATATATGATATATATTAATTATATATATATAATATATTATATGGCGATAATGTTTGACACATCAAAAATCCAAAAAATAATATTTGTGTTCAAATAACATTCGTGACTCACATGCCTCATATATCCATGGCACGCAAGCCTCAAAAATGTAAATGCTAGACCTAGAAACTAATCAGCATGGTGATCAAGGTAACATGAAACTGCTCATGCTACACGAGTCAACATTCAGTGGATCCGATTAGACACCCCCACCGTATGCCTTTGGTACTGGAGTGGGATGTCTCCCACCCTAACATACTCTGGGATCCCATGAGTCAACCCCTCAAGGTTCCTCGCAATCTCCTCCTCATTGTCGCTTCCTTCCTGATAAGGAGTGGCATCAAACTGGTGAGTGACGCACTTGGCTATCGGGGACATCTTGGCAAGACACTCTGGTCCAACATCTGCATATAAAACAAAATGTTATAAACACATATATGCCAAAAACAATTAAAAATCAAAAAATTAAAAATTGATTTCTTACCTTCATCATCAAGATCCTCCCCATTTGAAAGCGGCATATTTAGATCTTTACAGAAGTTGGTACTATTGTATGGCCAATCCTCCACTATGATCAGTTGTCGTCGTAGCCATGACAAAAAGGTGGGCTTGTAGGACATATGCTAGCCCCCGATGATTCTAGGCATCAAACGACTCCAACGAACCATCCATGGGTCTTGTCGCATCGACGAATCTACCTCAGTTAACTTGTACTGGAACAACAGAACCTGCTCCAGGAAGAAGGTCACTAGCATAGGCTTGAAGCAAAATTACTTTAGATTCCCTGCCTTAGCTTTTGATCGCTGGCATTTCATGTTGATCTTCATGACTTCCACCCAATTGAATATTATCGGTGTTGTACAAGCGATAGCATATATAAACTTCAACTTGTTAGTTTCATGCTTTTCTTGGGACCCAACCACTCTATTGATGGTCAACAGTAGCACTCTCAATGTAAGATCTCGCACAGTCATGATCGTGATCTTGCCACTCTTGGATTTGAGGGCTTATGGGCAATGTTCGGCAAGTATCATGGATATGCTTTCCCCAATCGGCCTCGAACCGTATAGGTTGACTAGTTCCCCTCTCCGGGATAGTCCTGTGATGAAATAGATGTTTGAAGTTTCCAACTCCAGCTCCTAGTCACGAATGATAAAAATTTCCAGATTTATGTCCCAAAGACTAATTAGGTATCAAAGCAGCTCAGGTTAAGCCCACATCCCTGGTGTGAGAAAGAACTTGAGGAGCCCATAGTTCCTCAAGGAATCCAAGCAGTTTAGATCAACCATTGCTTGGGTGTCCACATCTTCATTCTCACGTTCTTTCCAGTCTACCATTTTCGACGATTCTTTCCTGCAAAAGCCATGTATTCAAGTCAATAATCATTTTTGGCAACTACAATTTGGATTGAAACAGTGGATCTAAGAGAAAAAATGATTTTTCTTTATTCATGGCGCTGGTGCGCTTGTTTTAAAAACAATTGTACCGACGACACCTTTGGTAGTTTTAGCAACCCTTGGTCGACACAATTTCGTGCTCGCAAATCGCGCCGACCGATGGTGAATTGTTTTTTGCCAAAAACTCCCTCAAAAATCCAAAAAATGGATAAAAACGAGAATACATAGTATGGAAATGGAGCTTAAGGATTTGGATCTTACCTAGAACTAATGGCTTAACGAATGACCTCTCGGATCTCCTGCAATTTGCTCCGGGAAAATTAGGGCAAAAGTGGGTAAAACGTTTTTCACACAAAGGTAAAATGGTATATGGTAAAAAATATTTACTTTTCCCTCCTTTTATTTAGTTTTTCATGAAATATTAGGGTTTTTAAGTGTTTGTGACCTATTTTGCCTAAAGAATTGGATAATGCATTTTACCTTTTGCGCAGCAACAGGTGATGGATGTTTGACGATGGTACTGAGTCACGTTTCAAATCTTTTCTCAACTTGTAAAACTCAAATGAAAAGATTGCAGAGTATTTTTGCCTTTTGACTCATAAAAGAGAATAAAATGGGGGGTCCGCTTTCAAGCTCTTTTCTGACCCTTTAAACACGAAAATATTGTTGAGCTCTTGTTGTTTTGAAATTGTTAATAAGAGTATACGTTTACCCCTTTTCCAGGTTAGGATGCACTATATACGAAAAAGGTACTCCTTGACTAAAATGGTCAAGCAATTCTCTCGAGTATCGTTTTCTACCTTTTCGCGCTAGAGAGACAAAAATGTACGAAAATGGATGTGGAGTTTTCTTTTCTGTGTCTTTTTTAAAATCTCTAAACATGAAAAAGATATCGAGTTTCACCTTTGTCAAACTCGTTAAAATGTACAACAACATTGGATTCATCACCATGACGAACACAGGCTTCTCCTTCCTAGGGCTCATTAAACTTAGTAGGTCGGATTCATCTACAGGATGGACTTATAGTGCAAGCACATGTTATCCCCTTTAATCTTGTGATAAAAAATAATTTGGGTACCTGCCATAAATGGTGGAGGAAATTTTGGAAATTCAATCAGTTGTATTGGCAGATCACACTTGAACATGACACTTTCTGCTTCATGTCGAGTTAGGATATCCTCACTTCATCTTCGACCTTCCTGGGTTGGGCCATTTATTTTTGCCTTCCATTTTATCTCTACCACATCATCATGACCATCGATCCTATGGATCCAAAAGCTGCCAAACTTTGAGTCGTGTCATCGATATGTTCAAGAGTTGTCCTTCTGCAGTTACACTTACCCTTGATTCTATATAACATCCAAAATCATTTTTACATCCCTTTGTCTCGTGTTGATGATGCGGGATACATTATGGCCCTCCTTTGACATGGTCGCTTCCTATCGACTTCAACTCATTATCCAAGAAGTTTACCAAGAGACTCCCTTCCAGTAACTTAGAGCTTGCATGCCCTAATGGCAAGTTCTTCACACTCGACAACAAGTTCACATCATTGGCTTTCGATCAAATGATTTCACGGGAGTTTGACTTCAGTTCCTCTATTCACATTCCGTGAATTGTGCTGATAGTACCTTGAGGACCATTTTCATTATTGGTGGTTTCTCTCGTTCTTGTTAACAGTTCACATCATCAACTTGTAATCAAACAATTTTCTAGCATGTTAGACGTCAGCACATCTATTCACATGTTAGAATTTTTACTTTGATCGGTTCATGTTGGAGTACAAGACCCTGGGCTCAGCTTACACAAGTCTAGGTTGCAAGGCTGTGTGACATGATTATGTTGATATACATGTCTCTTTCATATGGGTGGCTGCGACCATACCTTGGTTTTGATATGATCGTCTTTATCGAATGGCTACATCCATGCCTTGATCCATTTACATGATCATTCTCTGGATGGTTGCATCCATACTGTTACACAGTAATTTGTCACTGTCTCCTTGTCAGTCTCCCTATTGTGTCATGAAATCAATTCATCATTCTCATGCTCTCTGAATTGGCCAAATAACCCTCTTTGCCAAAGTTTATTTGATCATCGCGACTGTTATTGAAATAACCACGCTGACTGGCGGATGATAGTGCAATTGGTGCGTTGCCAACGCAGAAGCACACGGGTTTCCCGCGCTGATCGAATTTCATAGCCAGCGCATCCTCTGTTTGTATTAAGTCGCACTGACCAGACCTCCTCCGTTATTGAGATGCGATGTCAGCGCGCCAGTCCAGTTATTCACCCGCGCTGATCCTGTTTAGGCGAATTTTTTCTAACAACCAGCCTTCCAGATGACTCCAGACCTGGTTGTTGGCCTTGTGAATGTCGCCCTCCCTTCTATGGCATGTCTGTTCATCATATGAGCCACCTTTCTTGGAGATAAGCTTATCCTTCCACCATCCATGGAGACTCCTTCTCCTATATAAGCCTCCACCATTACCATGAGCAGCTAGTTTTTGGGATATAGCTTTTGACATAGAGGAATTCATAATGCTTTAGTGCTGCTCTTAATAGGCAGTTGGTGTGTTAAGTGTGGGTTGCTAGAGAGCTTAAGGAAGGTTATGAAGTCTTGTTGCCTTGTGTGAGAGAGAGAGTTGTTTGTCTTGGGAGATCTACCTCCAATGGTGAATGCTTATGAGACTTGCTGGCTGGACCCTCTTGAGAAGGACTCAGCGTCAGAACATTGGTTGTACCTTTCTCTGTTTTTGATTAATAAAAGATAGATGACTACTGTTATGGTTCCATTTTCATTTGTCTTATAATGGTTAATGTGAATTACATCCTTTTTGACTGATGTATAGTTGCTTTTACTAGATTTCACGCTTGTGTTTGTCTTCTCTTTGCATGTGTAGGTGTCCATCCACGAGGATAGTGGAGGATCGTGACCGGCCAGAGTGAAGGAGCGGGAGCGGCTTCTCTTCATCAAACAATAGCACTGGAATCCAGGTAGGTGTTCATTTCCCACTTTTTAATTGCAACTAGGAGCTTGCATAGTAGCATTGATTGATTGTTGCTAGACCCGTTCTGGGCTAGTAGGGATCGCCTCTATCCGTAGAGGGGATTTACCTCTCCAACACCAGCAATGGAACCATTTTTTGGCTACGTGGGGCCTAACCCAGGTTTAGTAGTGAGTTTAGCCAAGCAAATCCTGGTACTACTGGCCCTTTCGACAATAGTCCATGGAGCGTGGACTGAGGTCTCACCTGAAGTAGTATGGGAGGGTGCTAGAACTAGGTTTCCACACCCTAGGGATTTCTTGATGAAGGTTTTAGAGGTTCAGGATCCTAATCTACACACTGCACTGCTCTGTGTAGCTTTCTATTCTTCGTAACTAGTGCACACCTTTGCGAATGCAGTATTATTCCGATCTGATCCTTAATGTGCTATTATATTAGTGCTTAATTTAGTTTGTGTAGGCCTAATATTCTTATTACTTATTCAACTTTCAGATAAGCGCGCATAGTTGAAAATAATATAAATGCATAAAGACAACTAGAACATAGAAATATAGATCTACAAACATATGCACAATATGCTGAATCAATCTTATCTTTATTAATACTCAAGTTCAGTTACAGACCTGACTCCACCCTGCGCACTCAGCTGCAGGGGTCCACACACTCAGTTGCGGACTCTACTAGGCCTCTGTGCACTTAGTTGCAGAGCCTATACCTACCACTATGACCCAATACACTTCAAATCCACTTCTATCTTCTAACCATGCCTTTGCATCTATCTATTACTTGCTAAAAACTCTCCGAACTGTCTTTACACTTAGAGTTTTGCTCAACTTATACAATCTCGTGGTTCATAGACCATGGGTAGGCCGACATATTATACATTAAATTACATTATTTTAGGGTGGACAACCTTAGACTCTTGCGCTCCGCACCTGCATTTCATGGGGTCTTTACATTACATTGACCAAAACTCAGGCTTTAGGCCCCAAAACCCTACTATGGGGGGATCCACTACCCGACAACTGTATCGAAAAATCCACAACTAATCGGATCATGGAAACAAAGATCAAGAAAACGTAACAGTAAAGGATCCAACTATATTGAGTTGTCAAAGTAAGCCAACTCATTCACCAGGGCAAGTGGCTCACCAGGCACCAAGTGCAGCCAAAGTTTCCTCATTTCATGGAGGAACTCAATGCAATGGGGACCTTTTCTTCCTAAGGGGGGAGTAATGATCCAAGTGCATATTAGTGGCTACCCACCTATTCCACTTAGAACCCCACCATTTTTTCTTTCAATTTTTCAGTTTCCTTATTTGTAGCACAATTTACTATTTTTGGCAGTTTTTGGGTCCTGATTTTCGAAAGCCGTTTTGAGGCCTTAAACAATGTGTTTTAGGAAAACGGGGGAAAAATCAAACTTTGACCATGATGGAAACTTGGAAGTTGTATTCCTTGGATAGATATTTTTAATGAGGTATGGTGTGTGTCAAACGAAGATGGTATGCCAAGGTTATGACCCCAGGAAATTGATATACCAATTTACCCAATCGGGGCCCATAGTTTGGTGCTTCATCTCCTACGGTTAGGTTTTTGGATGTTTATGGATTTCCATTATTTATAAATAATAAATAGGCCTCCAAGCCTCATTGTAACATAGTCCAGAGGCATGTAGCTTCCACATCTCTTCTTAGAGATAATCTATCATCTCCCGAGCTATTCTTATTTCCATTCTATTTGTAAACACATTTCATTATTTGATATTAATGAAATGAAGTATTATTTCTATTGCATATCTGTATTTATGGTTATATATGTAATCTTTTGTGTTCCTATTTAAATTTGGATCAATGGTCTAAGAAGGGTCTACTCTTTCTCTTTTTTTCATTGCATGTCCCCAATGAGGTCAGGATATAAGGAATTAGGGCTTGATATGGTTGAACCTTTGCAAGATCAATCTCGTAAACCCCAATGACCACCCACGGGGGAAGAAAACAAAGATGAGGGAGTAGGAGATCCTATCAAAATATTGGTCGAGGAGGCCCTCAAGAAACAAAGGAACATGATGATGGAGAAATTTTCCCAAATCCTTCAACAACTACTGAGGGGCAACATATCTGCTTCCAACAGCTACTTTGTAAGCACCACACCCTTTAAGGTAAAAGTTAACTTTGACATCCCCATATATGAAGGTCAAATACATGTAGACGTTGTGGATAAATGGTTAAATTTGTTAGAAGGATATTTTTCTGTTCATGATTTTTCCAGTCGGGAAATAATTACCTTTTCTCTTCTCAAAGTCATCCCCATGTTAAGGATTGGTGTGAAACCTATTGTCAAAAGAAAGTTGAAAGTACACACTCACTGTTTTTAGCCACACCCACTTGGAATTCATTCTAGGATGCCATTAAGGAGTAGTACTACTTTGTCGGGATCTATGAGGATAAATACATAAAGTGGACCATGCTGCTGGAAGGAAGGGACCAAGATGTGCTAGAGTTTACCAATATTTTTCATACCCTTAGCACGAAGTTGGGTATCAAGGATTCTGAGAGGCATTTGGTACTCAAATACCATGGCTACCTAAAACAATACATCTAGGATAAGCTGGAGTTCCCGGACATATCCTCGCTCAGCACAACATACTAATACGTTGTCAAGATCAAGCATAAGATTAAACAGAAGAAGAAAGACTTTGGATCTATGAATCAAAAGTAAGGGAAAGGCATCCCTAAACTGCAGAACTAAGGGAAAAGTGAAGGCATGGTGACCCAAGACAACCCGTCAAGGTAGCAAGGAAATAACACCACCACGAAGTCAAATAAGGACATTGGAAAGTGGTGTGAGTTCCATAAGAGTCCCACTCACAACAAAAGTGAGTGTCGGGCCATGCAGTCACTAGTGACCAAGTTGAAGGCTTCAAAATCATATGCATGTTATGATCTTAAGTCAAAACCTAACAATAGGAATGAAAAATGGAAATAGATTATTGATGTGGAGCCTAGCACCATTTTTTCCGGCACCAAGATGTAGAAGAATGAGCCTGAAGATCTAGAGGAGGGGGAACATCTCTTCCACTCTCAAATGTGGGTAAAGCGTCCATCGCTACAATTCATTTCGATAGTGGGAGCCAAAATAATCTCATTTCAATAGAAGTTGTGAAGTGGTTTTTCCTACCGACTACACAAAACCCGTAGCCATATAGTATCAGGTGGCTTCACCAAGGACAAAATCTTCGAGTCAACCAACAGTGTCGCCTTCCCTACAACATCAATCCCTTCACAAATGAGTTATTATGTAATGTTGCTCCTCTTGATGTTTGTGATGTATTATTAGGACAACCACACTTGTGGAAGTGACATGATGTATATGAGTCAAGAACTTGCTCTATTATTATTTCTCTGGGTAATACATTTTACAGGATACTGGAGGTAGTCCTACCTACCACCACCTCTTTGATCTCCGCTAAGAAATGTAGTAAGATAATGTCCCAGACTAGGAAATTTATTTTCTTTGTGGTTTGATATCAAAGTAAGGGGAAGATCGTACCTACATCCATGGCCTTGGGGAAGGGTTCCTGCATGCAGCAAAGGTAGTTGGATATGTGTTGGGTTGTGTTATATTCTTTCCACGATTAGCCCACATATTTAACCGGGGGGTTAGAGGGGGGGCAGAGTCCCCCTTCATTACGCTGATTGTGCAGTGCCCTGGGGGGAGTCATAGGAGGTTTTAGGCATACCCATAACCCCGATTTATGGTGTCCAGGGTAGTGCCCCAGAAAATTTTGGTTTTGGACCCTATGTTAGGATGGGCAGACACACCTATGGTTTTGCGCATGATTTTCACACATGTTTTTGGATGCAATGGCTTTCGGTTCATGGTATTGGACATGATGTTTGTCGGTCCATGGCATTGGATTATTCGGCATGTATAAATATGTATTATAACATTGAAAGGAGTAGTCCCAGTTTGGGATCTAGCGGAAAATCTCTGTGTATATGTCTTTTATGTGTTATGCTCTCACATTGTTTATTTTCTGTGTTTTAGAATTCGTATGTAGGTAATTTCTGTATGGGGTTAAAACCTACATTTGGTATTAGAGTAGTTTTGGCTTCAAGGGGATGCCTTTGTTGCTAAGGGGTTTCGCTCGGGCTTGTGGTAGACCTTGTTCAGTGGGAGATCTGTGAGATCGATTCTAGTGGTGAAAGAAGATGGTGAGCAGTGGAAATATAGATATCAAGAAATTTAATGGTCAGATTTTTGAGTTGTGGAAACTCAAGATGGAGGATCTGTTAGTGGATAAAGTGTTATTAGGAAATATAGTGTCTATGCAGAGCTGCTAGTCCCACTAAGATGGGTAGCTATCTTAGAAACAAACAGATTAAAGTTACTTTCGCTTTCCTTTATGAGAAGTAGATAGGAGAGGAGCAAAGAATACCAACCTTGATCTTTC
>APFE031255735.1:122643-207221 GCA_000404065.3 Pinus taeda | reverse complement strand
TATAGATATAGATATCGTGTGGCGCACTAAGGCGCTCAAAAAATAAGTGTACATGTCTAAAGTAAAGCCGACGTCCTTAGTACATCTGAGACGTATGTCTCTCAAAAACATCAATGGAAAATGAACCCTAGGCATCTACTACGGTAGGTTATGCTCTCTGTAGCATGCCACTGCTCGTGCCACCCGCCTCAAAAGGCGGTGCATCCTGGGTTCCACACCCATTGTATGAATCTGGGAAGCTATGGGGACTTCCTCGATCCCCTGGTAATCTGGCACTCCTGCCAGTAAGCCCTCAAGGTTGTGTACCACAGTCTCCATCATGTCGCCTACTAGAGGAGCCAGGGCCAGGACCGCAGCGCCTTGTCCCTCTCTCTGTGCCTCCGGAGCCAGACCAAGGGGTCTCGTGGGTCCCACATCTGCATATCATAGTGTTTATTAGGACATGTACATGAAAAGTTTAAAAACATTACAAAAGATAAAAATCAAAAAGAGATCAAGTGTTTTACCTCCATCGTCCCACTGCTCTCCCGCAGGCAGTGGCATGTCGGCATCGCCACGGAAATCGATACTGGCATATGGCTAGTCCTCGACAAAAATGACCTGGCGATCCAACCACTCTCGAAAGAAAACATCCCATGACACTGAGTGGCCGCCACCTCCACGCGGCATGACCCGGGCCCATCGAGTGGCCCTCGTCTCCTGTGGACTGTTAGGCGGATCCACCACCATAGTCTGCAGTTGTAGGGCCAGCACCCGCTCGAACATGAGCGGAAGTAAGAGCGATCCATAGCCGAACTGCTTCGACTCTCCACGTCGGCAGTTGCTCAATTGCCTCTTCATACTGGTCGTCACTGCTGCTGCCCAGTTGAAAACTGTGGGCTGTAGACACTCGAGAGCTAGCAATAGGTGGGCCTTTGAGGCCTCATGATTGGCCAGACTCCCTGCTGCCCGGGTCACCATGAAGAGTATGGTGCGAAGGACCATGTCACCGTCACCCACTGATGGAATGCTTACCTTCCCACTCCGTGTTTTGTGTGCCTGTGGACACACTCGAGCCATGAGCTGGTCGAGCGTCTCACCGCTGGGCCGTTGCCCCTCCAGGATGGGCATCACACCCCGGCGTGACAACCCAGTCAAAAAATAGATATTTGTGGAATCGAACTCGATGTCACGGCCTCGGATCATAAATTTCCCATCCACTGGGTTCCAAGCTCTGATCAAGAGCTCTAGAAGGTCTGGCTGTGCCCTCAGGCGTGGAGTGAGGAAAAATTTTAGGAAACCGCATGCTCGCATTGCATTCCGGCATCCCGCATTAGCAAAAGCAGCTATATCTTCGTTATCGTGGGCCCTCTCTTGCCACACAAATGCCATTGTGTCCTGCATGACCACCAAAAAACATTAGAGTGCTAACCATTGAAGTTTATCCGTTCAAAAGTTTAAAAATCAAGCTTCGCGGCGCCAGCGCGACTGTTTTTAAAACAGTCGCGCTGATAATGGTGTCCCTTTGTTTTTTCCTCGGGTCAGCGCGGAAGCACACATGTTTTCCGCGTTGACCCGGGAAGTGGTGTGTGTAAACTAAATCGATCAGCGCGGACCCGATGGGCGAATCCGCGCTGACCGAGAGCGCACCAACGCTCAAAGGAGTCGGCCAAATAGCCAAATCCCACGGTGGAAATGCTTAAAAAGAGACTCAAAACAAAGCGCAGGGCAAGAGGAACCTACCTGGAACAAGCTGCCAGCTGAATGGTGTCCGCATAGGGTGGAATTCTCTCCGTCAACTTCACAGCTCCACAAGGTTCTCCAAGGCTCAAGATGGTAAAATGGTAAAAAATTATTTTTACCCCCTATTTATGGTAAAAAATTCTTATTTGACTTTATAAAAGTGGGTTTTTGTCATGTTTCACCATGGATTTAGTGCTAATGTCACTGTATTATGCCTTTATGCATGTTTTGCTATGTTTTTTAACATGTCGAACGGATTTACGCGGGTGGTTTTCTTGTGCAGATTCTCGAAACCGGCGGAGTCGCAATGGTTCTGTGTACACTTGGTCCCAAAAAAATGTCGTCTTTAAGCTCTTTTCCGACATAAAGCAAGAAAAGATAGCCGAGCCCCCTTTCAGCTCGTCAAAAGGAACAAAAGGCGGTCGCTTTTAAAGCTCTTTTTTCGACCGTTTAAATTAACAAAGATCGTCGAGTGTTTGTCGTTTCGCACTCATTATTGGCTCTAAAACGACGTGCTTTTGACTGCTTTTTTACTTTTTCGGGTCGAAGTCACTATTTACGAAAAGTACTCCTCGGTCGTAATGATCGGGCGGTTCTTTCGAGCATCGTTTTATACTTTTTCGGGCTCGAGAGACACAACTTTACGAAAAAGCACCCCCCTGGAGTTTTCTTTTCTGCCGTCTTTTCAGACTCTCTAAACAGGAAAAGACACCGAGTTCTTCCTTTTTCAGACTCGTTAAAACTTAATGACATCGGACTCCGTCGAAATGACGCTCCTCAAGCATATGCTATCACCGTCAAGCTTGTCATCCAAAAATAACCGGGGTACTCGCCAGAAATGGTGGGGGAAATAAAGGAATCATAATCGTCGTCATCGGCAGTATGTCTCTCTTGAACATGGCACTGTTTGCATTCGTGTCTGGGTGGGGACATCTCATCTCGCTTCACATTTGCCTCCATGTGTTTGGGTTATCCTATTTAACCGTTCATCTGCTCATTGTCTTGTCATCACGACCTCTAATCATTTGACCTCAAATACTGCCAAATCCGTCATTGTGCCACTGATATGTTCAAGAGAAGTTAGCCTCTGCAAGTATAACCTCCCTCCGATATCTCAGACAAAACATATTATCTCTTTCTGTCTCGTGTCGATGATGTGGGAAACATTATGGCCCACCTTCGATGAAGATCACTTCCTGTCGACTTCAGCTCATTATCCAGGAAAGTGACCTAGAGACTCCCTTCAGGTACCTTGGAGCCTGCATGCCTCAATGGCAGGTTCTTCTTGTTCGACGTGAGGTTTTCATCATTGGCCTCCGATCGGATGATTCTACGGGTGTTCGATACCGGCTCATTCATTCGCACGTCGTGGATTGTACCTATAGTACCTTGAGGACCATCGTCATTATTGGTGGCACCTCTCGCGTCTGTTAACAACTTTCATCATTGGTTGGTAATCAGACGATGTTCAAGCATGTTCGACTTTGACTCCTATATTCACATATTTGGACTTGTACTTTGTTCGGGTTAGGATGGAGTGCAAGACCCTGGTTCTAGTCTGTGGCGAACCAGGCTGTGATTTTGTGGATCATTATTACATGACTCATTGATGGATGGCTGCACCCATACCTGAGTCTTTTAGGATGGTTGTGTCCATACCACAGACCTTCTTCGTATGTCTTTTGGATTGCTGCGCCCATGCCTAGACTACATGTAGTCGAGATATCAGTTGTACATACGTGCAGGTTCTTCCTGGTGGTGTTCCGGTTCAGCAGTTTTGTAAAGCATTTCACCCCTCCCACTCTCTAGGGCTTCCTGCTTTAGGGGGCATCTGTTACACAGTAATTTGTCACTGTCTCCTTGTCAGTCTCCCTACTGTGTCATGAAATCAATTCATCATGCTCATGCTCTCTGAATTGGCCAAATAACTTTCTTTGCCAAAGTTTATTTGATCATCGCGACTGTTATTGAAATAACCGCGCTGACTGGCGGATGATAGTGCAATTGGTGCGCTACCAGCGCGGAAGCACATGACTTTCCCGCGTTGATTGAATTTCATAGCCAGTGCATCCTTTGTTTGTATTAAGTCGCGCTGACCAAACCTCCTCCGTTATTGAGATGCGATGTCAGCGCGCCAGTCCAGTTATTCACCCGCGCTGATCCTGTTTAGGCGAATTTGTTCTAACAACCAGCCTTCCAGATGACTCCAGACCTGGTTGTTGGCCTTGTGAATGTCGCCCTCCCTTCTATGGCATGTCTTTTCGTCATATGAGCCACCTTTCTTGGAGATAAGCTTATCCTTCCACCATTCATGGAGACTCCTTCTCCTATATAAGCCTCCACCATTGCCATGAGCAGCTAGTTTTTGGATATAGCTTTTGATGTAGAGGAATTCATAGTGCTTTAGTGCTGCTCTTAGTAGGCAGTTGGTGTGTTGAGTGTGGATTGCTGGAGAGCTTAAGGAAGGTTGTGAAGTCTTGTTGCCTTGTGTGAGAGAGAGAGTTGTTTGTCTTGGGAGATCTACCTCCAAGGGTGAATGCTTATGAGACTTGCTGGCTGGACCCTTTTGAGAAGGACTCAGCGTCAGAACATTGGTTGTACCCTTTCTCTATTTTTGATTAATAAAAGATAGATGACTACTGTTATGGTTCCATTCTCATTTGTCTTGTAATGGTTAATGTGAATTACATCCTTTCTGACTGATGTATAGTTGCTTTTACTAGATTTCATGCTTGTGTTTGTTCTCTCTTTGCATGTGCAGGTGTCCATCCACGAGGATAGTGGAGGATCGTGACCAACCAGAGCAAAGGAGCAAGAACAGTATCTCTTCATCAAACAATAGCGCTGGAATCCAAGTAGGTGTTCATTACCCACTTTTTAATTGCATCTAGGAGCTTGCATAGTAGCATTGATTGATTGTTGCTAGACCCATTCTGGGCTAGTAGGGATCGCCTCTATCCGTAGAGGGGATTTACCTCACCAACACATACCAAGATTCGTGTATCATTTGATAGATTTTCCAGTAATGTATATGTATTTGTATTTGCTTGTGGGTTTTCTGAAGACAGACTCCGTTCCCCGCACTGATTCATAAAGCATTTCACCCCTCATTCTAGTTTAGCCTTCACGCTTTAGGGGGCATCTGTTACACAACATTTTGTCACTGTAGTTGTACTCGCCATTCCATGATCCTGGAGGACCTCTACGGTAAACCCTACCTGATTTCTCTTCATGAAGAAACTCCCATTGTGTCCCTCTTCATGAGCAAAACGATTCCATTTTGCACCATTTCCCAAAAATTCTTCTGTTTTTCCCAGTTTACCAGACCGATCTAATGACCCGTGTCCTTGCGCCGATATGCAGGGATTACAACTATCCCTAGCACCGACCAGAGAAGCTGAGCCTTGTTTCAGTCGTGGTGATCCTCTTTTGGAAAGTTTTTTAAATAAGGAGTCGAAGCTTCCAACTCTAGAAGCTTTGTAACGGAAGTCTGGTAAATGGTTAGGCCGGATGGAGTCGAGGAGGTTAGTTTGTGCTCCTTTCTCCTATTAGAATGGAACTACCTCAAGAGATAATACCTTCTCCCATGAGAATATGACCCATCTCCCTTCCATCCATGCTATATAAACCTCCCTTTTTCCCAAGAACAAGCTAGTTCTAATTAGGCTCTAGTTGAAGTTTTGATTGTGGAGTAATCAACAAGTTATTCATAGTTGTAGCTCTCTAGTTGTGTGTGAGGGAGAAGTGTGAATTTGGTTTAGTGTGAAGACTAAAGGGAAGAGCCTTAAAAGTACCATTGTTGAGGCCATCATGGAATGCTAATGGAAGTGTGTGGGAACCCAGATTTGTTGGAGGAGAACAACAACGTCAAGGCAATGGTTGTAATCTCTTCTTGATTTAATATATATGCAACTATCGATTGATTTCCTACATAATATGTCATCTCACATGTTTATGGATTAATGTTTCTTGACTTGTTAAGTAAGTTGACTACAATTTGTCTATTATCACGATTGTTGTTTTTTGTTGTCTATTTGTTTCAGGTGTTCGAAGAAGGAAATGGGAGATAGCTGGAGCGAGCAAGCAAGGTCATCACCAAACGGGATAAACATACTAAGAGGTAGGCCCTCTTAATTTGTTCTAACCTAAGGAAATATTCCATAGAAT
Source organism: Pinus taeda (assembly GCA_000404065.3). Taxonomy (NCBI): domain Eukaryota; kingdom Viridiplantae; phylum Streptophyta; class Pinopsida; order Pinales; family Pinaceae; genus Pinus; species Pinus taeda. The sequence continues at coordinate 201,332 of APFE031255735.1, read as the reverse complement.
GTCTTGTCTGTGGCTAGACCCTCTCTTGGGCTAGAGGAATTGTTTGTGTTTGCATTTAGAATTTTACTTCACCGCAACAACCTCAGTGGAGGGATTTATAAAGTTGAGTTTTGATGGTGTCTTAAAGGGAAACTCAGGTTTTTGTTGGACTAGATGGTCTCTTTAGGGATTCCCATACCAATACCCATTTAGTTTATGCCAACTCCTATGGGTTCGCTAGTAATAATCAAGTTGAATTTGTTGTGGCCAAACAAGGCTTGCAAATAGCTATTCAAATGAGATATAGAAATCTAGTGGTGGAGGGGGATTCTAGCTTGGTCATTAACACGATGAAAAAATTGAACCATGGAACCAAATGGACAAGATCAGCCACAGCTGGTGAACTACCAAACTAATCCAAGAAATAAGAGAGATGATTCACAAGTTTGATTACATAATGGTCAATCATGTCAGACGGCGAGGCAACAAAGCAGTGGATTTCCTAGCCAATTGTGGATGCAGCCACCAAAACGAACGAAAGATACCAGGTCCTAGAAGAAATCCTAGTTCAGGATCAAAGACAAAGCTTTCATCATGGCCAACTAGTAGGCCAAGTCCCCGATTGGGGTCCGAGCTGACAAATCACCTCATTAAGACCGGGATAATGGTTGGTATTGCAAGGTACAAAACCACTATCCCCCACACACTTGAGGCGATGGGTGTGGTTTCCCTTTGCATGATGTTGAATAATGCATTAAGGAAAGATGGAAACGAGAGGATGGGAAGTGTTGTAGTTTGTAATCGCCCTAGAGAGAATTCTAGTGAGCACCAGAGTGACCGTGAGCAAGGAGATTGAAGCAACAGACTGGTTTAGTGGCTCCACGAGCAACAAAAACTCCACCGTCTACATGCGAAGGAAACCAGGTATGTTATTGGCCATCTCTCTTATCTCATTATGCTTCCCTGTTTCTAGTTTTGTCTGAGGGAGAGGAAGGAAATTTTGGGGAAGGAACGTAAGGATGTGAGGGGTTGGGGGCATAGGCTGGTGGTGAGTGTCTACTTCTGCTTTTGTCTCTGGCACCTGATAGGCACCCTCACCATCTCGCTCTGCTTCGAGATACTCCTTTCCTGTATGGGAATTTTGGTGGCGGCTCTAGGTAGGGAGCATAGTGTAGAAGCACACAGTTACATCACTGGAGAAGCTCTGGGGTTGGGTTATGGGGATAATGTTTGCATGTACACCCGCATTCTGAGAGGAAACCTCTGTAACATGACCATGTGCAGCTGGAGGGGGGTTTGCAGGGACCCGGGAATGGGGGAGAAGGAGGAGAATTACCACAGTTAGGGAACCTGACAGGGAATTGAAATTGGCTATGGAAGGAGGGTTGGTGATAGTGGCGTTACGGGGTTGAGGGATGGTTGTCACTTGTGTTTGGTCCCCTTTTTACTTTCCGGGCAGGTAACAAAGGGCATGTTAGCCAGGGTGGGTCGATGGCCCATAGACAGTTGCACCTCTTTAACTGGGATTGGTGAGATATTGGCTGCATGAGCGTTGCAAAGGGGGGGTGTCTTTTGGGACATGCAACCTCTCGGGTAGGGCATGGGCAAGTCCTCTCCACGGAACCTACCTGTGACCATGAGGGGCATGTTACTGCAACCGACAGTGGAGGGTATGAAGTTGGAGGGATGGAGTGACACAGCCCTACCGCCCATGTACATGCACCTTGTTGTAATACATTGAAGTTTAATTGGTCAATTGAATGTTTTGTATGTAAAACAGGTTTGTCGCGAGGTGAACCCACCCTGGCACAAGGAAACTCCAAGGCCAAACAAGTTATAGTTTGTCGTATTGTATAGGACTGGGTCAGAGGGACCATGGCTCAACCTGTAAAGGCCCGAGGATGCAGTAGGAAAAATTGAGAGACTATGCACGACACAAAACCTGGACTTTTGGGTGGCTAACGAGGTCGGAAGTCTATTGAATGTTTAATTAGCGAAGCAACATCTGCTTAATGGGAGGGAACCAATGAAGAGATTCGAATTTTTTTAGAGGAATGGGGAGCAAAAGTGAAGTAGAAGAGAGAATGGTACAGAGTTGGAGGGCTGGAGAGTCCTCGTCCCAGATCTTGGAAATACAAGAGGCAGAATCACCCAATTCAAACAGATCCTCTACGTATTATGGTTGATGAAAATCATACTAGGAAAGGCTATGGAGCATATATTGGTAGGCATGGCAGTCACAGTTCAAGGAATGCCAAACTACAACCAGGAATTTCATAAGGTGCAGTTTCAACTGCACAAACAGGACATCTGCCTTGGTCAAATTGAGCAACACCCGCCATGTATCTTGGTTCAGACAGAGCTGCTTGGAACGAATGCCACAGATCCAGTACCGGTGGAATTAACATTAGCTGAACAACATGATTAGCATGCCTACTTTATGATAGTTTTGTTTATATATGCAACTAGATTTTAAGTTTTCCTATGAATTATACATGTATGTAGAAATCTAGAGTATAGAAGTGGACAAGAAACTGAAACTTATATTGCTTGGATAGAGACTTATGATTTTTTGCTACTGAATCACATATAATGCAGATAGATGGCCAACATACTTGGTTTCCCACTAGGCAAGTTGAGGCCACCTAGCTAGTTCTATGTGGTGTAAATTTCCTCTATATTAATGAAAAATGAGGATCTACCAAGCTTGCAAAAAAAAAAAAAAAAAAAAAAAAAATTCTATATGTAAAAATATTCTTATTTTTGTTTTTTATTAAAATAATGATAATACACCGATTTACATATATAAGTTACATTTTTTTTGGCATATTTGTGATATGCATAACATTGATTATATATATGTATATATCTGTGTGTTATATAAAAATGTTTGGTGGAAACATTGTTTATTAATCAAATTTACATATGAAATTTTAAAATATAATAGTTAAGAATATGAATCATTATTTTAATTTATATGGCCATCTATATATATATAATTGATTAAGTTTTATATATTTATTAATTATATGTTTTGAAATATTATGGTTATAAATATAAATTATTATTAGTTACGTTTATTTAATATGATACATGTATATCATTATTATTTTTTAAAAAAAGTTTGTAATTTTATAAATAAAAACAAAATTACAATATAACAATGTGAATTAGATTAATTTATTATTTTTATTATTTTAATTGAGTTAACTTATGTTCTGTCTTTATTATTATTTGATATAATATTTCATTTTACAAACACTATAATGTTTTTTCCATTGAGATGACATTTAAATGTTTACACTCATTTAGTGACATTACAATATCTCCCTATATTGGACTATAAAGTGACCCTCCAATGAAATTTTTAATTTAAATGTTTATCTATGTAAAGTGGATATAAAATTCTGTTATTTAACATGAAAATTAATGTAAGAGTATTTTATTACTCACAATTTTATTATGTTAAAGTACATAGAATACCTTCATTATACAGCAATGGAGGAGGCCTAGTGTTGGTTAAGGATAACTAGGACAACTAGGGAGATGTAAGTCCCTATGTGAGCTTACAACTAAAGGTCTTCAGCTAGACTTGATTCCTTTGGATTTTTGGTAGATTCAAAGTAACATGGATCCATACTAATTTTGAAAAAACACTCTAATATTTTTTTGAGATACATAATTAACATCAAAATATTTTATTTATGGTTTACATTCTTCGTATCAAAATGTTAATACATGGCCATTCACATTCTAAAGTTGAAAACATATAAATACGGCATATAATATTTCTCTCACTATTTATATACATATATACATCCATACATACATTGAATTATTTCATTATTAATATTTTTTTAAATGTTAGTCTTTTCTCTCTACATATAATTATTTTTGTTCTTCATATTCCATTTTTGTTATTATTAATATTTTTTTAAATGTTATATATCTATTTACACATATTTCACAATTAAACGTGAAACTATAACCAGGCATCTTAATTTTTGATCTACTAACTTAAACCAAAAAGATCAAATCTATCTCAATGGAAAATTAAATACCAAATTTTAAAAAAGTACTTCAATTGATTTAATTCCTCCCCACACTTTTTTTTTTGTTTGTAAGTAAGCATTTGTATTAAGAAACAAAAAATAATGTACAAAAGGGCTGCCCGGGCTAACTAGAGCCCGAGGCATAGCAGAGAACAAGACAACTTGACCAAAAGACCTCCTACAGAACCCCAAAGAAACAGGGGAGCCGGCAAGGATGAACTATCCACCTCGGCTCTGAGGAGTGGGCAGGAAGAGAGCAGAGCTACAAAGAAGCAAACTGACTGGCTGGGAGGCTAGAGCCTTACTGTGGATTCAACCCAGCTTGAGTGGAATCCCCAGTCTGGCCCTTTTTACCTTTCTTCTTACCAACTTTGACCCATCCAAACTAATCCTGTATGGATGGCAGAACTAGCAGACCACGCTGAGTTGACGGAGAGATCTCCTTGTCCAAATCCGAAGGAGATGTCTCATGAGTTCGTTTCTACGAGAGAGGAGGGGTCGAGGACTCCACAGGACCTGTTGGGGGTGGATCCTGTGCAGGCGAATCCTCCATCCCGTCCCCATTCTCTTCCTCTTCATCCGAGCTGGAACTGAAGTCATCCATGGGAGGCGGATCACAAGGCTTCCAGCTTTTGGATTTCGGCTTGGGAGCATCCTTCTTCTTTTGGGCTGGAATCGCTGGACACGATCTGTGAAGGTGCCCTGTAAGATGGCAGTTTCTGCAGCGGAACGCTGTGTTCTCGTAGTCCAGGGGCTGAGTCCAATGGAAGTCTCCAATCTTTAGAACGATCTGATCTGGTAATCCTTTGCTCATGTCTATTTCTGCGCAGATTCTTGCGAAGGTGTAGATGCCTTTTTCTCCTCTGGAGGTGTCGATGGCTAGATGGCGGCCTAGCTTGTTACCGATTCCTTCAAACAGAGTGAAGTGCCATAAATGAGCTGGAAGGTTGGGAAGTCTGACCCAGATGGGTAGTTTGGTGATGATGGCTGTAGAGGGATCAAAATCTGGGAACCAGGGGGTTAAAAACAGACCCGCTGAGTCCCAGAACCAAGGGCCCTCAGTTAAAGCTTTTTGATAGTCTTCACTGTCAACAAAAATCACAATGAAGAAGCCTTTAGAACAAAGAAGAACCTTGTAGTTGTTGGTCCAGTTGGAGTGAACCCATTTGTAGAGATTTGCTGTGCGAGGCCACAGGCCATTGAACCTGCAAATAATGCCCTTTTCGGCAAACAGCTGAAAGTGCCTGTCCATGGTAGGATGCATTATTTCAATGGAGGGGGTTTCCTCCAGCTTGTCCACCAGAAAAGGTTTTGGACCTTGAACTGGTGGAGCTGCACTCTTTGGTTTCTGGGCATGGACAACATCTTTGTAGGAGAATGCTGCTGCTGAAGATGACTGTCCAGCCGCCCCCCCTCTTAAACGAAGGGAAAGAATGACTGCAGCATTTCTTTGAATATTATAAAAAGACAGGAGCTGGAGGTTTTCAAGCTGTTTACCGTTGAAGAGGAGCCTTTGAGAAGCAACAGGAATCCCCACTCTAAGATCCAGTTTATGTTTGAGGTCCTGCACTAAATCTAAAGAGCTCACCCATTGGAGCAGAGATTTGCCTGAGAGGAGCGTTATGAAGATCTGGAAGGACTCGGAGTGCTTCTGAATCTGTTGTTCTCTGCGAGATTGAGGCGAATCTCTTTGTAGAATTTTGTCAAACATATGCCACGCATCCTCCCTGCGCAGGCTTAATGCAGAAATTCTAGGAATAAGATTTTCTGGAGGCAGTAACAGGCTTCCATTCCTTGAGGGATGCTCGGAAAGGGGCAGAGACGAGGGAAAGGGGACATACAGAGAAGCCCATCTTCCCGCCCTTAGAGTACTCTGGGGAAAAGGAAACAAACAGGGGAAAAACTCTGTTAATGAAAAGGAAGAAAAGCCCGCAGGCTGAAGGGGATACTACTGAGTCGTTATCAGGAAACGTAGTCCGAGAAAGGCGACGCTCAAACCTCTGCTGGGTTCCTGGCGAGAGCCCTCATGGGAGAAGCCAAACAAGTGGAGGACGCTGTTGCTGCAGATGGCACCTCCGCCGGTTGAGCCCTGCAGAAACGAATACCACAGCCGCAAGCAAAAAATGGGCAAACCGAAGACGTAGACAAGATCTGGGAGGGGAGGCTCCGCGGGGAAGCAGCAAACCCAGGCTGCGGCGGAAAGAGAGGAGTCGGACCAGCACGAAACCCTGTGGAGAACACAACCATTGAGAGCAGCCCCTCCGCCGTCAGAGCTCAGCTGAAAAGAAAACGTGAGCGGAATCCAACAAACGGGCGACCCAACGTTGAAAGCAGAACCAGGGAGAGGATGCGCCACGGGGAAGCAGTGATTCCAGGCTGCGTCGGAGGGAAAGAGATCGGATCTGCAGAAAACCCTAATCGCCGCCATGCTCTCGAGCTCGATGTTCTGAGGGTTAAATCTCCTGATTGGAAGTCATAATTCCTCCCCACACTTGATATATCTAAAATTAATATTATTTTTTCATAATATTATTTAAATTAATATACATTTTCATTTCTATGTATAAAAATATATATATATATTTTTAATTTTTTATTAAAATAATGATAATACATCGATTTGCATATATAAGTTACATTTTTCTTTCGCATGTTTTCGCCCTGGTCTTACAGGAATGTTGGTACATATCTCAAGCCATTTCCATTTATGTAAAATGTCAATAATGAGTAGTGTGATCCTTTTCATTATTCTTAGAAATAGATTATTCACTGGCTTGAATAGTTTGCTTGAATGGTTTTATGTTAAATCTAATTCTATATTTTGAAATATGGTAGTTTTAATTTACTTTCATGAGGGTTAAAGCTTTGGAATTAAAATTATTTATGTTAAATTCTAATTCTATATTTTGAGATATGGTAGTTTTAATTTACTTTGATGGTTAAGGTTAAAGCTTTGGAATTAAAATTATTTACATTAAATAACTCTATATTTTGAGATATGGTAGTTTTAATTTACTTTCATGAAGGTTAAAAGCTTTGAGATTAAAATTATCTGTTCTTTTAAATATTTAAATTAATGGTAAGAAGTAAAAATGAAATTAAGTTATTGATTAACTAAATGAAATGTAAGACAAAGATATGGATCCCAGAGATACTTATGGGAAAATCTATCGGATCCCAGAGATACTTATAAGAAAATCTATCTAAATCTATGACTTTTAGAATGATTTTGATTATATATATAATAAATTATAATAAATATTATATATAATATATATATATAATATAAGAAATGGTTCAAAAAAAAGTTATGGGGTCATCAATTTCATTATTTGTGATATATAATTTGCTGGAATATCATAGGTTTACCATCCCAATATTATTGGCTGGGAAGGTAATGTGTGCTTCAATATTTTACATTATGATCGGAGCCTTATTTTGAACGTCAACATTATTATTTATAGGTTGTATAATGTTTTCATAGTAAGTTGATTAAATTGATTTTTGAAAAAAAAAATCAATTTAATCAACTTACTATGAAGACATTATACAACCTATAAAGCACGCGAGTGCATGGTTCAACGGTGTGGCTGACGGCTTACTCACTCCCCGCCTAGGTTCGATCCCTATTGCGATGCTGCTATGCAGCAATTATGTATCATTGTGATGGTATATTGGTATATGATGGATGATGTTGATTGATGTGATGTATATATGTAAGAAAATTGTACATACTAGTCATATAATGCTTCTTCAGGGGACTAGCCACCCCCATTTTTCTAAAAATTGATTTTTGAAAAAATTTCAAAACATGACCAATTATATATCACAAAAAAATCATGAAAAACCCTTTAACCAAGAAGCTAAGGACCCAAAATTATTTGGATACGATATCAAATAGGCATGGATAATGCTTCTTCAGGAACTAGCCACCCCCATTTTTCTAAAAATTGATTTTTGAAAAAATTTCAAAACATAACCAATTATATACCACAAAAAAATCATGAAAAACCCTTTAACCAAGAAGCTGCAGTTACCAGGAAGGACCCAAAATTATTTGGATACGATATCAAATAGGCATGGGAAGGGGTTATGTAGGATCTACCTATTTTCCAAGATGCATTTCAAACAAGTAAAATTTTTAATGCATTTAAGATTGACTGTAGGATTTAACTACAAATCTCTGTATATTTTTTTAGCTATGAAAGCTCTCTATATAATCTCTTTATTTTTTGAAAATTGAATTTCAAATCTCTGTATTTTTTCTAGCTATGAAAATTTTCTATATAATATTTTATTTTTTATTTATTTAATGGTTATGAATTTATGATAACGAAATAATCACAAATGTATTTTTTTCAGCCATGAAAATTTTCTATTAATATTTTTATTTATTTTTAATGGGCATGAGTTATTGATAACAAAATAAATCAACAAATGTAATTTTCTTATTTAGATGGATGAATATGATTTGTGATATATAAATAAAATATAGATCATATTATTTTAAAAATCATTAAATTAATGATAATGACAATAAGATTTGGAGGAGCTAGGGTTCGGCGATGGCGTCTGCAGGAGTAGAGTCTACGAGTTTCGATCTTGCGACTGCGAGATCGGCGACGAAAAAAAGGTTGGCTTATGAGGTGAATATGAGCATTGATATTTCTGCTTCTGCTGTTGGTGAATCTGCAGTCAATAGTCGGGGGCGGTGTACGGTCAAGAAGCCGCGTGCTGTGCACATTCAGGAGATGAAAATCCGTCAAGAAGATGAGTATCTGGGGGAGGATTTAAAGGAGGCCCAGAGCACCAAGAACAAAATATCGTATTTGCCTATCGCCCCGCAGGTGAAAGAGGGTTTCCTTGGTTGTTCGAGACCTGCGTTTACACTAGATCTGGCACCCAGGGGCTGTAGCAATGTCAAAATCAATGAAGCACACGCGGAAACAGAGCAGAGGGCTTTCAATCACATCGTTTTGACATGTAGTGCTATGCTGACACAGATCCGAGGACAAGAAGCCCACGCCGACAAAAACCCAGAGGTAAGAAAACGTAAACTCAAGTTTTTTGCACATCTGACCCCGGATCTGTTCCATTATGCTGCAGATCTCGTTGACCAACTACTCGAGCAATCACCTTTGAGCCCAGATTGGGAATCATTTTTCTTGATCTGTGGCATGGCGCCGAGATCGAGCCATGGGATCTATGATCTAGACCTGTGCACTGTAAACCGACCCCCATTCTGGACAAATCTGGAAGCCTACTCACTGTTCAGAGAAAAGCAAAAGATGGGTAATAGAATCTTGTTGTTAGATCGACACATTACAGATCTGGAGGTTTCTGTTCCTGAAGCACCCAAGGAGAATCTAAACAATCTATTTATCAGATCCATGGAAGGGAACACAATATGTATCAGGATAGGAAGCTGGGAGGAAATAAGAACGCTCAAACAAAGGATACAAGAAAGGACATGCATCCCACCTTGCAAACAAATCTTGATCTTCATAGGAAAAATACTGCAGGAGGAGCACAAACTGAACAAATATGGCATAGGCAAAGATTCAACCATTTACCTCAGTACAAGAATCCGCGGAGGAAGTTCAGGCACGAGCTCAAAAGCAACCGCTTCCTTCAAAGATGCAGTGAAAGGGAAGAAGGAAACACAAGCAAATACAGAACAACAAGCCACAATGCCTGGACCCTACGTTGTCGAGCAAACAGAACAAAACCCGGCAATAACAATTTCTACACCTAAGGTAAATGAAATACAAGAGGAGTATTTAACCAAAGCTGTGATTTGCAGGTTCAATGGTTTTTGGCCCAAGCCGGAAGCCCTTTGTCAATGGATATACTCCATATGGACAACAAACTGCGACATCCACCTCTGTTCTAAAGGTTTCTTTATTGTCAAATTTGATACAGTGAATGATAAAGAATATGCATTGAACGAGGGACCATGGTTATGGGGAAATGCTGGTCTGTTCTTGACACCCTGGTTCCCAGAATTCGATCTGAATACTATGGTGGTCTCCAAAATGCCTGTGTGGGTAAAACTATAAAAATATACCCTTACGCTTTTGGCATTACAAAGTATTAGCAGACATCGGTAACAGATTGGGGAAATTTTTAAAAATAGATAATGACCGCCTCTCCAAGGACATCTATACATTTGCCAGGATTTGTGTGGAGGTGGACCTCAGCCAAGGATTACCAGACCACATTCTCTTACTACACAATGAAAAGCAATGGGCACAACCGCTTGATTATGAAAACACAACCTTCAGATGTCGAATATGCCGCCAAACTGGACATCTACAAAATATATGCCCTTAAAACAAAAAAGACAAGAAAAGAAAACAGATACCAAAGCCGAAAGGATGGAAGTTTTCAGCTACAGATAACAGAGCAGAAGAGGAAGACATAGAAGATATCAAAATACCTCAAGAAGCAGAATATACTGGGAATAATACAAAACTCAGCCCACAGAATGAGGAAAAATAGATGGGATCTGCAATAGTGCAAACCAATCCACAGCAGCAAAGTGAGAAATTCAGCCCACCACAAGAAATTGGAGGAAACAAGCGAGCATACTCAACAGAAAGCTCAGATTCTGAAAAAGAAATCACAAAAGAAGCACACAAGGCAATTGTAATAGCCACACCCAACAATGAAGGTTGGTGGAAAGTGGAAAAAAAGAAAGGAAGAAAAACATAGTTTAGGCTGAATATCTTTTTAGTTTCCTGAAGCACAGGAAAAGTTTTGATAAAGCATATGCTGTTTTCAAGCATCTACAACATGTAATTTTACTCAATATGAATAAAATTACGATTTTTCCAGAGGAAAAAGATAATGACAATAATAATAAAATAAATTGAATTTGACATCATTCTTTTTAAAGATTAGATGTAAACAATAACACTAATTTTAATGGATGAATATAATTTATTATATACACAAAAGTTATATATTGTTTTACTATAAAAAATGATGTTGATGATAAAATAAGTTAGCATAGATATTACTTACTATTAAATGGTTTAAATACTAAACATAAATAATAACTTTGATTTATATAAATTGAATAAAATAGTGTTAATTGATAAATATGGTTTATCATTATGACACCTTTATGAGGGCAATGAGTGGTTTCAAAACTTGGAAAAATGTTTGCACCTTGAGAAATTTGATTACTCTCCTCGCTTGTTACATCCTTAGTTAAGATGGATTTGTGTTGATTCTTATAATATTATTATATTATATAATTTCACATTCTCTTATATAAAAGTCTTCTTATTTTATTTATCTCTATGAAATATTTCATTAAAATATTTTTAATAGTAGTGAAAATGGAGGGTTTATATATATATAGAGCAATTAAAACTTTTTTCTTTTATAATTAACTAATAAATATTATAAAATTTAATTAACAATAAAATATTTTATAAAATATCTTGATTGTGCAGTGAATTATGGTTTTTGGGCATGTGGTATTGGTAAGACATGGTATTTGGCCATGGTATTGTGACAAAGCCCATTTACAAGTTAATAATATCGATGGTAAAATGATGCGAATATTCATGTTTAAGAATCCTATTATATTGAAAGTTTATTATTAGTGTTATGCAAAATGTACAATTGCGGACATAAGTATCTTCCCTAGGCCTACTAGACTGACCTAGAACAACAAAAAAAACAGAAAGACAAAGGCAATAATGTTTTCCTTAAAGTAAAGAGATAATGAGACGAAACCTACTTGGAATTGGTCGTATGCTTAAATCATTATTTGGCTTAAATGCTCCAATCCTAGCTCCAATCACTATTATTAGAACCTGCACAGTCAGATAACACAAGACAAGGATCCACGAAATCTATGTAACATCATCTAATCATTTTATTGAATAAATCAACATGGTATTGAAATATATGAAACCATAACATCATATATAAGAAAATAAAGAACTCTTTGCATTAATAGAAATGGAGTGAGTTACAACCAAAAATAGGTGTTGATCATGTAAAAGAGTTTCTCCAAGTTGACTTGTCCTTTCCTTGTCACAAAGTGCACCTCTAATCACCCGAATGCATGGACATATATCTCTCACATCAGCAACATAAGGGTATAATCACTCTCCAAAAGCCAACCCATTTCCTATGGATGTCAGTAAATATATAGGTGGAGGTAGTTCATGAATTTTTATCCTTTTACCAATTAGGGCTTCAGATCCACTTTTGATGGGAGGATAAGCTCAAGGGATAAGGGATGAAAAATCCAAGGTATGATAGGATAGGATTCAAGACTTTTATTTGAGGTAAATGGTTACAACAAATCCTGGAAGCTTTTGGAAGAAGAAGCTTTGGGATTCTCTCTCTTTTTCTCGAATTTCTATAACTAACATAGGTGCATAGTGAAACAACCTGTAGGCAATCAACACAGGTCACAGTGGAACAACATGGTAGTCAACACTGCCCAGTAGGAGGCTAGGGAGTGTTGGTCCTTAAAATGACTGAAACAAGGTGTTTTCAAGAAGAAACTCAGGGATTAGAATGAGTCATGCATATGGCTTTATGCAAGGATGACGAGAAGGAGGTCAAAGGATGTTGATTGATCCAGTTGAAGGCCTATTGACCAGATGTGACAAAATGGCCTATAACAAATTGCCCCCTAAAGTGCAAAGTCGGAAATGATAGTTGATGACTTAAGTGCTTTATCTTGTGATAAGTCGAGATCAAGAACAATCGATGAGATCATCATATGTTACAATACATTTACATCATGATATATTCGTTGAGAGAGGCATACCCATACTCAACACATAAGCTAACATTATATGTACAATTATAGAGAGACACGTCTATAGATGACTGATGGTGGACCTATGACTACATGAATGTTTATATGACATAGCCATCATATATTGTGATCTTGTATTACTCCTAAAATCGCAGCTCATATGATGAAACTAGATCAGGGGTCTTTTATCTCATTCGTATGGTCAACCAATGTATGAGTCTAACCATGTGAATCAATGAGTTGGAGTCGAACAAAGTAGACATCGTCTGATTATCGGTCAATGTTGTAAGTTGTTAACATGCGTGAGAGAAACCACTGATGATGTTAATGGATCTCAAGGTACTCTAATACAATTTGCATTGTGTGAATAAATGTGTTGATGTCGAACACCACACATAGTATTTCGATCAAAGGCCAATGATGTAAACCTATTGCCGAGAGCAAGGAAACTTGCCATTGATGTATGCAAGCACAAAGGTACCAAGAGGTGTTTCTAAGTCAACTTCCTGGATAATGAGCTGATGTCGACAAGAAGTGACCTATCACATGAGGGCCTTGATGTATCCCCCATCAAAACGAGCATGATGATTTGAGACAAAATGATCAGAATGATGTTGATACAAAACTGGATTAGGAAAGGCAGGCATGGAATGAAGGCTTAGTAGGTGTTGTAGTAGATATTAACTGAATGGATTCTCTTCAACACAACGACGAAATTGAATGGAGTTGGCAACATTGACCCAAAACTAAAACCAGAGGCTTTGAAATGGTATGATAAACCAATGGATTCTCTTCAACACAATGACGAAATTGAATGGAGTTGGCAACATACCCAAAACTAAAACCAGAGGCTTTGAAATGGTATGATAAACCAAAAGACAAGCATATTTCCCAACCCAATAGTCACGAAGATGAAGTGGAAGAGAGTCGTGGTCAAGAGTGACTTGTTGCCATTAGAAAAATGGAGTACCTTGTTTTCCCAATTTCCCCAAACTATACTGGTTAGTACCTCTTTATTTTTTAATAAGCTTGAGGAGGATAACATATGCTTGATTTGTAAGTTCATTCTTCAGATGAATCCCTCTAAGAATATTTAACAAAGCCAAAGAAGGATTGGTTCGGGCCCATCATGAATGACGAGTCCATCTGCTTTTTGATGTTTTAATGTCTAAAGAGGCGAAAAAGAGGCGAAAAATAAAACTCCAGATATTCCTTTTCATAGGGAGTATGAAAATGAAGAAAATAATACCCAAGATAACCCTATATCAATGTTCGACTAAGGTATTCCTTTTTGGTAGTTAGTTTATCTCAGTTTGGAAAAGGGTTAAACTTGAGTTGACATCTTTTCATTTTCTTTTACGAGTTAGAAAAGACAAGTGCTCAATAATATTTTCATACTTTGGGAGTTTGGAAAAAAGTTGAAAGAGGACTCCAGGGGGTTCCTATTTCGTAAATTTACGGAGTCCGAAAAAAGTGATAAAAGTGTGCTCCTTGGTCAAAATAATCTGTTCAAAACATGGAAAAATCCGTCAAACAACTGTCGACTTGCTTAGAACATAAAAAAAATGATTAAAAATACATGTTTCCTGGTAAAAATGGGTTGTAACTAGGTAAAAACATTAAATAAGAATAAAATAATGGAACAAACAACCATAAATATCCAAAATGACTATCCCTATTTATCATTTCACATTTACCTTCCACTGTTAGAGCTTTCTGTAGGTTTTGTCCTCGATCTTCTGCATCTAATTGCACTCAATCTGGTGGATCGTTTCAAGTTCCATCAATTTTAGGTAGGAGCTAAGACCTTTATTTTTCAATTCATGGTCCCATTTTATGATTTCATGCAAGTTTTAGATATTTTTGAGGGTCCCGAGGTTCAAAAAACTCACCCTAGGATCAATGCAGGAAAACTACATTGCACCTAAGTGATGGTACATTACAAGGTGAGGTGCAACGCTTTGTCTCCTCTTTTGGGGGTGTGTTGGTGTTGGGAACGAGATCCCCCAAAGGGCAGTTTTGGGGCTAAAAGCCCATATTTTGGTCAAATTTTGTAAGAAACTTGTAAAGACTCTGCATTTTATGGTTGCAGAGCATGTAGGTGTTATAAGTCATAAAGGGTTGTTCGCCCTTACTTTTGTAAAATAAAGTCAGTTGTAAGAGGTTTACCCATGGTCTGCAGATCATGGGATTGTATAAAAAGAGCTAAGCTCTAAGTAGTTTTAAAGACACACAATGTAAGAGACTCGTATCTCTAAGGTAAGAATTCTAAGTTTTCAGGTTGTAGTGTAGGTAGAGCCTCTGCAGTTGAGTGCACAAAGGCCTAGGGTGGAAGTCTACAGCTAAGTGCGTGGATCCTTGCAACTGTGTGTGCATGGTGGATAGAGTCTGTAATCACTTGGAAGAGCTTAATAAAGAGAGTATTCTGCAATTCTGTGTCTTTGTTCCGATTAATGCGTCTTATCCTTTTATGTATGAATTTCCTTTATAATGCTTAGTGATGCACAAATGTGTATGATTATATAGTATAACTGAATGCATATAAGAACATTTGTTTACGTAGCGCTAACTGTGAATATCTAATAATATGAGTAAGACACTTAGACTAATTTAGGAATCTGCACGACACACTGTCCTAGCAGCATGAAAGGTTCTAGATCAAGGGTTAGGGTTGCGTGAAGGACAACCAAAACCTTTCGCGGAGGTATTGAAGGACGGAATAGAGGGCTCAACTAACTAGCCCTAGAGTGAAGCGACCTGCATGAAGGCATGAATAAAGGGAACTAAAATGGCATCACGACCATCTCAAGTTCCAGAAACTTGGTTCCACCATCCCCCCATACTGCTTCGGGTAAGACTTCAGTCCGTGCTCGACGGGATGATGCCAAAAGGGCTAGTAGTGTAGGGATTTGTTTGGCTAATTAATGTTGAACTTGGGTTAGGCCCCCTCAAGCCAACAAATGGTTCCATTGCCAGGACTAGAATCTACATAAGATATGTGTGATGTCGTATCACTGGAATCTGACTAAGAAAGAGATTGGAGACTGGTTGGATAGGAAGTTCCACGAATTCATGGCACAAGAGAACAGAAACCCACGACTAAGAAAGGAAAAATTGCTAGACAGTTACCTATATATAGAGATCCACGAGATATTTTTCTGCTCCTTTCCGATTGAACTATACGAGTGGATCGCGAAGCTAGCAGGTAGCCAAGGAAGGTGGAAATTTGAGGATCCTATTGTGTGGACCTTGGAGCTAGTACGAAGGTTGGAAGCGTTAAAGGATAAGATTACCCATGCTGTTGATCATTGGCTCGATCTCATCATAGGAGGATTTGTAACTGAAATTGCGGTCGATACCTCAGTCACCTAGAGTGAGGCAGAGCAATGCTTTTTCAAAGGACTGCAAGGTAAGTACATGAAATCTTTGAATACTTGGATTAAAATGTTATTGCGTGAAAAATGGGTTATGCAACTACCTTGATGTTTGGGGCTATGCGAAGCGGAAAAACTTACAGAAACGAAGGAAAAAAGGGTCCTGAATATATTCCGTTGATTTCACCTCCACCAGGTGACGAAGAGGGAATAGCACATGTTTCTCCATGAAGTGCTATTCAGTTAATAAGGAAAGGATTCCTGCGAATACCACCTCCACCCACACCACATCCAACTTCACCAACATCACCCGCGACTTCACCCATACCACCTCCACCTCCACCACAGTTCAGTATGGAAAACTTCGTGAAGTTTCCTTTGTTCAAAGGCTTGGGGAATGAGGACCCAGACCAATTCTGGTTCATTCTAAAAGCTTTGTGGAAAGCTCAAGGCGTTATAGATGACAACATGAAGAAGGCAACATTGGTTAGTGCTCTACAGGATCGAGCGCTAACCTGGTATATCAAGTATGCTAATGATAACCCGAATGTTGGAGTGGCAGACATCCAAACAAAACTGAATAGAGGATTCAGTAGGCTTAAATTTGAAGCACAGTTTATTGTAGGGTTCAAAGAAATCACAATGCAACTAGGTGAGACACCTTGGGAGCTTGATCAGAGGCTAAATTGTACAATCCACGAAGCTAACATGAACCTAACAGACGAATATCATCCTGAGTGGTTTGTGGCTTTGCTCCTACCACACTTAAGGGTTGCACTGTTGCAGCAGAAAATAACAACACAGGAAGAGGCCTTAGAGATCAAAATGAGGCTGCATGAAATACCGATGCATGATCCAAATCTGGGGGTTCAGCAGATTCATGCGCAGTTGAAAAATCTTTGCCTTAAGATGCAAAGCTTGAAGTATGACAAAATAGTTCGACCAGAGGTGCACGAAGAGGTATGGTGTCTGAAATGCAAAAGTGAGGGACATAACAAGACCATTGTCTGGTCTTTGCGAACTACCTTACAAGAGGAGGACCAATGACTTTGAGGCCGGAAGCTCAAGCAGGACCAAGCGCGGGGCCTGCATTGTGGTGCACTATTTGTTAGGTAGCAAGAAAACATGCCACAGATAACTATCACTTGTTGCAAAAGTTTGTGCAGACACCGCAATAACTGTTCTGCAATTTTTGTAGGTTGGTAGGACATGATGAGTGTAATTGTAGGAGTTACAAGTTGATGATGGATAGAACACGCACCTACAGGGTCCAAGCCGAAATGCGACTCCTTGACCAAAGCACAGGTATCTCGCGTTCCCATGCACAAACATGATACATTGGATCATCTCGCACACTGATCCCGAGACGATGACATTGAGTAGTGTCAGTGAGATAGAGATTTCTACCTTCAGGGCACATGATTATCAGCAAATGTACCACTTGCCAAAGCTAGTGATCACCATGGAGACCCCCTTCAGCATATCTAGTAGCAATGCCAACTCCAGGGATCTCTTCAAGAAATGGGTAAAGGAGCCAGCCAAATTCAGGATGACACCTAACTAGATTTACAAGACAAAGATACTGTGGAAGGCATATCAATACTTGGTCATCTTTGCATGTCACTTGTATGGCCAAGAGAGCACTGAGACCTTCCCGCAAATTTGGGTGATCACATTGGAACAACTTACCAGTGAAGGAAAAGCATGCAATTGGTCCGACATGTTGGCTCACAGGCTAAAGGAAAAGGTAACAAGAGTTTGGCAGCCACTTAAAGGTTAGAAAATAGAAATCTACATGTCCGCCTACATATTGGATGCAATATGTGCCTGTCAAGAGTTCTTGGGCATGAAGTGAGCATGGACATCAACGGAAACCTCGTCAATACTTATTGTAAACTTTTTTCTGAATGCAGCTTTAGAGGAGTTATCGCACAACTATCAAATAATTTTTTCACCCTAGTGTATAAGATGATATTTGATCAGGATCCACCTTACATGTCAAAGGCAACAATGGAGGAACTCATCGACATAGCGGATTGGTATGCCTCACCATCCATCACCTTCATAGAAATGTATAGTGTGGAGAAGCCTCCACATGTTTTGCTGAAGTTTTCCATGGACAAGCTCGTCATGCAAGAAGTGTCATAACACATCTTAGCAGGACTATCAGCTAGGCTGCACCCGAAGAAGAAGGCACCTTGGCCCACTCTTTCATTGCATATTGGGTTGTACGAGATATGGAACCTCAAGCATGTAGATGCTGAAACAGAGGAGATCAAGAAATAGCCTTTCGACACCCGAAGCTTCAATCTGTATGACACGTATTGTTTTGTGAAGGATCACTGTGTGAGAGTACAATTTATGTGGATCCACAATGCATGTCATTGGGTGGAGGAAGACCCATGGAGATGTTCTCACAGCTTCTCCAGGCCTAATGAATCAGCCGACATCATTGTGGAATGGTTAGCGAAGTAGCTTGAAGCAGCATCAAGGAGAGCACATGCAGCAACAACAACAGAGGTAAACATACCGACGCGTGATAAAGGCAAGAGAAAGATTATCAACAACGCAAAGGAAACACAAAGTTGCAAGTTTAGAGCAGACCCACTTGTGCAAAAAGTAGCTTTGGAAATAGAGGCGAAGAGGCAAAAATGTGAGAGGAGGAATGCGCAAAGGCAAAGAGAAAAAAAGAAGATGGAGGAAACAGTCAAGGAGTTGCATGAGTTGAAGGAGAAACTCCAGAAGGAATAAGAGTTGCGTGGACAGGAGTAGGAAGCGCAACAAGAACAGGTATAGCAGGGGGCGCAACATGCACATACAGATGAAACTATGCCCATACAGGTAGTAGACTCATCCGAACAGCTGGCACAAAGCAAACAGGGTGAGCAATCGCAGGAGAAGGACTTCGCTCAAGATATTGAACAAGCACTTGAGAAAATTGATATAGATATGGAGCAACAAGAGTTAGATAAAGACATCGACCTCATGCCTTACCATCAAGAGTTCGATCCACCAGCTTCACTAGATCCAGAAGTAGAGCAAGTCCCAAGTGACCAAGGAGATACTAAGATACTTGAAGACAATCCGGAAGCAGAGATGCACAACATATCATTCGACAATTCGCAACATAGAGTTGTGAAATCATGCAGAGTGTCTACTCCGAATGACAACACATCTCCTGCGAAGTTTGAATAATGAGTGATCGTGTCTAACATGCACAAGCATGCAGCAGCATTGGTCGATGCTACCAAAGCATATGCCAAAGCCACTAGATCAAGTGTTCGCTTCTTGATAGCAGAGAATGAGTGAATGGCTAAGGAGTTACAGACAACCAAGCAAGGAGGAGAACTGGTTACAGCATCTGCACAAGCAGAGTTGAAGAAGGCGATATTGGATGAAGTATTGTGCCTTGAGACAGTCATGTGGATGTTGTATTCCAAGTTTGGTACCATGCATAAGGCAGTTTTCCATCTCAAAGGTTGGAAACAGTGATGTGCTAGGAGAGCACATTTACATACTGTTGTTGAATACATACAAACACGAATAATGAGATACAAGAGAGCCCCATTACACTTGTCCAAGATGATGAAGCCCAGAGCGGTCAAGTTGAAGGCACGGATCCAGAGTAAGATATGGAACTATGAAGAATTCCCGCAGCTCATCACTAGTTTGCAGGCTTCCCATGCGCGGGTATTCAGGAGTATGGATGTTGTTGTGCATGCACATGCGATCCCATCTATTTTGACAATCACCAAGGCAAATACAAAGGCACAAGTCTGACTGGAGGTTGACTTGTACTTTGATGAGTTGATGCGCATAGCCACCAGTGCAGACTTGGTGATTAGTGTAGACACCATGCATCCGTATGTTGTTGGTCTGGTCGCACTCAAGACAATGATGCTTATGTTATTAAACGAGTTGGACAGGGGAGCGAGAGAAGTGTACCTAGATGCAATGGAGGCAAGAGTACTTTTCTAGAAATATGTCATCATAGAGTACATGGAAACCATCGCGGACTACCAGGATTAGCATCAGTTCACCACCATTGACCATCATGTGGATGCCAAAGAGCTGGTCTTCCCACAGTTGTCCAAGTCATAGTGATGTCTTGAATGGCTTGCCTAAGCCTATTTTGTCTCACATGGGTACATGTGCAGATTGTATGTAACGTCTTGTTAAGTGGAAGTTCAAGTGTGGAAAGTTGAATGTAATAGTCATATGGTAGTTGAAGAGTCATGAGGGTAGATGAAAAGTCACAAAGGGGAATGTCAAGGGTCACCCCACCATTTTCTATATATAGTCCCTCATAACTCATTGTAGAGTATTTTGGTCAACCAAGATTCCGATAGGAGTATCTTAGAGAAATCTTGGAGAGTATTGTAACGAGCCTTGGCTTCTCCACAATGTAGAGCTAGTACATCTCTTAGGAGGAGTAAGTGGCAATGACTGTAACGTTCTGCTCTCGGGACCAGTGGTTGGTCATAGTTGTTTCATGCATATGTTGTTATTGTATTTCAGCTAACTTGTTTACTCTAATGATATATGTATGTGTTTGTTTATGCATGCATGTATGGAATTTTTCTATATAAGTATGTATGAATCTTACTAGAATGTGATGTTGGTTTAACCATCACTTTGGATTGTTAGCTTACTTGTTTTTTAGTTTGTAATGCATCTTTGCTTGTGTGTTCCCTTCTTATTGACGTGCTTTCATAGGTTTCCAAGGTGAAGGAAATACTGTAAAACCCACTACTGGGACTCCTACACCAAATGATCTGAGGTCTAGTTGGGACTTCTTACCAGGGAGATCCGTTGACATGTTGGCGGGTCCACCACCATCAAATTTTTTGGCACTAGAAGGAGGGCCACATGACAAGCTGTGCTTTCTCATCCTATTTTGAACCTTTGCACATCTATCATGGATTATATCAAACTCATCCCTCCACAATGTCTTTGGCATGCCAAACCTCTCAACATCACGAGGGAGTCTTTTGATCTCTTGTCCGAATTCATGTATGATGTTGAAGGCGAAGTAGCCTGGCTTGAGTACTTAGAAGACTTCTATGTATTCCTTGAGAATGTAGATGAGTTCTATGTAGAAGAGTTCAGCCTGTTTCTTTCATACACACTTCTTGAATCTCCACAATGGTGGTGCTAGAGTCAACGTCATAGCAGCGTGCACTCACTTGACCATTTCTGTGATCTCATTAAATCTACTTTCCATCATTTTGATCCAGAACCTCTTGACAAAAGAATGTTACAACCACAGAAGGCCCATATGGAACTTTGGGACCGCTTCCATGTGTTGTAGTTTAAAGCTCCGAAAAGTTTGATGATATTCTAGTATCTCATGGAAATATTTGAGTACTGTCCTACCAAATCTGTTAATCCTAAAATAAAGTTCAAGCCCAAGACCCCCTCAACATCCTTTGGTGATGGAACTGCACAATCACAGAAGGACACGGTCATTGTCGCAAGTGACTGTCCTTTGTATCCTCATCAAATAGCTCCACCACTGCAGAATGATGTGGGAGAGCAGGCGCACACATCTGTTCAACCGTCACGTCCTCCCAACATCACTTCTCTCAACTTTCGTGCAGATTTGGTTGTAAATCCCATGAGTTGTCACATGTTTGTTTTACCTCAATCTTTGTCTTCATGTTATGTTGATACTCCAAATTGCACTATCTTGTGTTCTTCCATTCCAGACTCTACACTTGTTGTGAACGAGGATCAACCTATCGACGGAGTTGGTGTTTCGCAACCAACATGCGTTGTTATTATAAAGAGTATGACTGGGAGCTTTAGAATCAATCCTCGACGAAGGATGACTCCCTTATGTCCAATCCTCCTCCATTTTTTCTTGACATCCTTGGTGATCCCGCAATCCATGATTTCGCATGTGTATCTCTGTTTATGGATGCACCCATCATTTATCATTCACAAAACACACAGGATGTCAGTCCAACATCTGACAACGGAGAGGATAAATTATTCATTGAAAATCCACTTGATTTTTAATATTCCTTTTCTGGAAACGCAGAGGGTGAATTTTTCCACTTCTTATCTACCCCTGTGTTTGATTCATCAAATCATGAGGATGCTAATGAAATCATTGATTTTGTTGATCGTAGCTATCGTAATCTCTTTACCCCTGTATTCGATCATGATGATGATTCTATCACAATTGATTTTCCAAGACACTTGTTTATGATGATCTATCTGTCGACGAAGTTGAAACCCCACAGACTATCTACAAACTTCAGCCCAAGTTGATGGTTATGTAAGGCCCTCGTTGTTCTGAGGTGGGTTTCACTTCCGATCAGGAAATTTTTGAAACACCCAAGGCTCCTCATCACACATTTGTATGCATTGATGATCAATCTCACACACAAATCATGCTTCCTCCACTTGAAATACATGATCCCATTGCTCATGCATTGGAGGAATCTTACATAGCAAGCACACGTGAGCGGCGCAAGTTGTCTTTGCTTCTTTCGTTTTCTTGCATGTCACAGTCAATAGTATGCATATGCTTAACAGCTGCACACAGTCTTGCACAACATCATGGCAAGTCCACAGATTGCATCTCATGCACTTGCACTCATTTATGTTATGTGGAAACATTTAAACTTGGGGTGTGTTTTTCTTCATTGTTATATCTTTCTTGTTTGTTGGTTCACACAACTGTGTTTTTCATGAACCGTGCCTTCACCAACATGGGTCAACCAATGCGCCTGTGGCTACATTGGAAGTATGACTTCACGTGATCAAGCCCATGCACCATTAGCTTAGGAGTAGGAGTAGTGTTTGCTTTTGGTTTGTTTTCTTGCATGAATGTTTGCTTCTTACCCTACACGCATGTTTTCTTGCATGCTCATTTGCTTACTTGCTTTTCTTTCTCATTTACTTATGCTTTCACTTTGTTTTTTTGTTTGTTTTCTTGCACTCGTACATTAATTTCCCATGAAACCATGTGTGACTCTTGAAACAAGTTGGGTAAAGTACAAGAGGACTTGTTCAGTTATCAATATTTGGTTATCTGTAATCCTACCTCTCTATGAAGAACTTGTTATCTTCAGTCCATGATACATTGATGGAAAATACGTATTGTTTGAAGCGAACCTTGGTGAAAACACAACGCTTGCATATTAACCAGTGTCAGCAACTCTAGTAAGTTGTTTTTGGGTTAATTCTTGTGAGCTCAGTCAAGTAGAGTAAGGTGAGGGGGATAACCTTAACAAGCATGTTAGAGGTATATATGAACAACTTCCCTAAAGGAACAACCTCTTCTGCTCTCAATAAGTCGGGATCCCTCTTCTGCCTTTGAAATGAATAAGTTCCATGCACATTTATGAAAAATAAATAAATGAAATGTGAAAATTTTTTGGAAAAATGAAAGATGTATAAGGAGAAAGAAGAGAAAGGATTCCTAGACAAAAAGGTGATGCAAGTAACTTTGCTGAGGTACTAACTAGGCTCGCTGGCAGCAACATGGTGCTTATGTTCTTGCGTGAATGCATCGAGGTACTGTTCAGGCCTACTGGTAATGGAGCAACACTAGAGATGAAACTAAAACTCCGATGACCATATTTTTTGTGCATCAATATACCCCTCATCCCCAATCGAAACAAATGTGTTGGATTTTCTTGGAATGTGTGTCAACCGACCAAGGGCTTGGCAGATACTACATCTTACAATCAAGCAAGTGTGGAAAACAAGACGAACAGAGAACTGAACAATACTTTCGAAGGTGTTAGACTTGTTTTTCATGAACATGGTCCATTTAAAGAGCTGGAGTTCTACCAGTGTGTCACCAAGTGTTGTAGCCGCTACAACCACCCTCCAAAATTTTGCCTTAGCTTTGTTTTGGAGCCTCCCTACCAACCATCCTTAGAAACATGTCTTGCCTTGTCAAGTACACAAGCTTCATTGGCTTTTCAATAGGTTGCTAGCCTGTGCAAGATAGCTTGCTTCACTCCCCTCACAGGCTGATACTCTGGACTTTGTCCAGCTATTGGATGAGAAGATCCCTCAGGAAATTGCACAATTCTGGAGGGGAACTAATCTTACCTCTAGAAATTGTGCAAATTTGACTGGCAGCCTGCTAGACTCAGAAATTGCGCAGTCCTGTCAAATAGTCTTCCTAGTGAAAACTACACAATCTGGCCCAACAGTGTAGCTCAACCCAAAAATTGTACAATTCTGGGCAAGAATGAACAGCTCCTCCAGGAACTTTCACAATCCCTATGGACATCCAGCCCAGCTTCCTCCCAGAAATTACGCAAAAATTGCTCTCAGTCCAAGTGGCTTTTGCATGTGCCTTCAGGTTGAATGGTTCCCTCTAGGACCGAGAAAACTTGACTTGCATGCATGGGTTGTTTTTTCCTGAAATAGAAAAAATCAACATGCAAAAATCATCCCTAGATTTTAGGGTGTTATTTTTAGCAGCTAGAGGTTACATGCAAATATCATTTTAGAAACCTTCCTCCAAGTGTCACTTTTTCCTAGATTTGTGGCATGCATGTCATGAGCCTCAAAATTATTTATTTGACGCTTCAAAGCTCATTCTTCACATAGATCTTGGAGCTCTGACATCCCACAACACATCCAACTCAACTATTTCCAGGTAAGTCTGCTTTACTTGTTTTTTGCAACATTTCTGTCAATTTTTGTGTTTTGGCTTGTGTGAGTGTTGTCTACTTGATTTTTGTGAACGCTTGCTATCATTTACATGCATGTTAGCTTGTACAAGCACCGTTTCAGTTTTCATTAGCATCTCATTGTTGTCGCATACATGACATTTCTTTTCACTAATGGTCGCCGATTTGATGACTTGTTTGACACACATGCATGTTGTTCCATTTTATGAATCTTGCATTCATTGTTTGCATGCACGATCATTCACTCCTTACACTTAGCATCACCATGCATTCACATCTTCATATGCTTTTAGTTGCCCGTCGTTGGGTCTGGGCAGCCTTGGCATGGACTCTGCCTCACCCAAACAACATTGCGCAATTTTGAGAGGGAAGGCTCTGCCTTCCTCCCAGAAAATGCACAAATTTGGCTAGTCAATGTCCAATATTTCCTTGTGCAATTCTGAGAGGCAGCGACTGCTGGCCCAGGAAATTGCACAATGTAGTCCCTGTCCTTGCATCCCTTGCTAACTGAAATTTTGCATTGTGCAATATCAGTACCCAACACACAAGTTTGGATTGTGCATTACACAATTCCAACATTCAACTAGCCTCCCGATAGTCTGGACTTCCTTTTGCGTAGTTCCAGTAGTTAGTCTCTCGACCTCCCAGTGAAAATTGTGCAATCCTTTCTAGTCAGTCCCCGGGTATGTTGCATGTCATCCCTGAAGTTTGCTTTGGTTTTAACTGACAGATTTCTTGCCATGAATGTCACCATGTCTCCAGATAGCAGGTGTTTGTGCATCTCTCAGTAGCTCGGGATCAATGGCTTCCAAGAGAGCAAGATCAAAGGACACCGAAAGAAACGCAACTGGAGTAGTAGTTGAGCATATGTCTATGAGTTTACTGATATACGAAGACACCAAGCTAATCATAAACAAAGATATCAAGCTGAAATGGAAAGAGGTCAATGATGCATTCTCAAGCACATTTGGGGAAGATCTCGAAGACTGCCAAGTCTATGTGAACATTCATAAGTCCGGCTTGTACCGAATTGCATGCGGGTATCCGACATTCCCATGTGCGGACATGATACATTGAATTATCTAGCACACTAATCCCAAGATGATGACAATGAGAAGTGTCATCGGGATAGAGATTTCTACCTTCACGGCATAGGATTATCAGCAGATGCACCACTTTTTGAAGCCAATGATCATCATGGAGACACCCTTCAACATACCCAACAACAATGCCAACTCTATGGATGTCTTGAAGAACTAGGTAAAGGAGCCATCTAAATTTAGGATGACACCCAACCAAATTTACAAGACAAAGATACTGCAAAAGGTGTATCAATACTTGGTCATCTTTACATGTCACTTGTATGGCCAAGAGAGCACCGAGACCTTGCCATAGAGTTGGATGATCGCATTGGACCAACTAGACAGTGAAGGAAAAGCATGCAACTGGTTTGACTTGTTGGCTCACAGGCTGAAGGAACATGTAACAGGAGCTCGGAAGCTGCCCAAATGTCAACAATCAGAAATCTACATGTCCGCCTACATCTTGGATGCAATTTGTGCCCGTCAAGAGTTCCTGGGCATGAAGTGGGCGTGGACATCCGCAGAAACTTTTGTCAATACTTATTGTAAATTTTTTTCTGAATGTATCTTTAGAGGAGTTGTCACATAGTTGTCAGATCATTTTGTCACCCGAGTGTATAATATCATATTTGTGTAGGATCCACCTCGCATGTCGAAGGCAGCAGTGGAGGCACTGATCGACATAGAAAATTGGTATGCCTCACTGTTTGGCACCTTCTTATGGATGTACATCGTGGAGAAGCCTCCGCATGTTTTGCCAAGGTTTGCCATAGAAAAGCTCGTCATGCAAGAAGTGTCATACCACATCTCAGCAAGACTGTCAGCTAGGTTGCACCGGAAGAAGGCACCTTGGCCCACTCTTCCATTGTAGATCAGGTTGTACGAGATACAAAATCTCAAGCATTCGGATGCTGAAACAGAGAAGATTAGGAAATATCCTTTCGACACCTAAAGCTTCAATCTATATGACATGCATTGTTTGGTGAAGGATCACTACATGAGAGTACAGTTTCTATGGATCCACGTGGTATGTCATTGGGTGGAGGAAGACCCATGGATATATTGTCACATGTTCTCTAGTCCCAATGAATTGGTTGACATCGTTGTGGAATGGTTAGCGAAGTAGCATCCAGGAGAGCACTAGTAGCAACAACAATAGAGGTAAACATACTAGCACTTGATAAAGGAAAGAGAGAGATTGTTGACAACATGGAGGTAGAACAAAGCTGCAAGTTTAGAGCAGACCCACTTTTTCAGAAAGTAGCTTTGGCAATAGAGGTGAAGAGGCAAGTGCACGACAGGAGGAACGTGTAAAAGCAAAGAGAAAAACAAAGGATGGAAGAAACAGTGAAGGAGTTTCATGAGTTGAAGGAGCAACTTCGAAAGGAACAAGAGTTGCGTAGACAAGAGAAGGAAGTGCAACAAGAACAGGTACGATAGGGGGAACAACATGTAAAAACAAATGAAATTGTGCCCATACATTTAATAGACTCATTTGAATAGCTGTCACAAAGTAGACAGGGTGAGCAGTTGTAGGAGTAGGACTTTGCTCAAGAGATTGAACAAGCACTTGAGTAGATAGATACAAATATGGAGCAGCAAGAGTTAGAGCAAGATATCGACCTCGTGCCTTACCATCAAGAGGTTGACCCACTAGCTTCACTGGATCTGGAAGCAGAGCAAGTCCCAAGCGACCAAGGAGATACTAAAATCCTTGGAGACAATCCAAAAGCAGATATGCACAACATATCATTCGACGAGTCGCATCATAGATTTGTGCAATCACGCAGAGTGTTTAATCCGGATGACAACACATCTCTTGTGCAGTTTGAAGAATGAATTATCATGTCTGGCATGCACAAGCATCCAACAACATTGGCCGATTCTACCACAGCATATGCTGAAGCCACTAGATCGAGCGTTCACTTCTTCATAGCTGAGAACGAGGGAATGGCTAAGGAGTTATAGATGGCCAAGAAAGGAGGAGAATTAGTTACAACGTCTGCCCGAGCAGAGTTGAAGAAGGTGATACTAGATGAAGTATTGTCCCTTCAGATAATCACATGGGTGTTGTATTCCAAGTTTGGTACCGTGCATAAGGCAGTTGTCCATATCAACAGTTAGTAGCAATGATGTGCTAGGAGAGAACATATATTGTCAAACTTACATACTGTTGTTGACTACATGCAAACATGGATAATGAGATACAAGGGAGCCCCATCACACTTGCCCAAGATGATGAAGCCCAGAGCAGTTGAGCTGAAGGCACATATCCAGAGTCAGATCCAGAACTATGAAGAACTCCCGCAACTCATCACTAGTTTGCAAGCTTCCCGTGCATGGGTATTCAGGAGTATGGATGTTTTTGTGCGCGCACATGCGATCCCATCTATTTGGACACTCATGAGATAAAGACAAAGCCAGAAGTTTGACTGAAGCTTAACTCATTCTTTGATGAGTTGATGCGCATAGCCACCATCGTAGACTTGGTGATCAATGCAGATACCGTGAATCAATATGGTGTTGGTCCAGACACACTCAAGACAATGATGAGCATGTTATTAAACGAGTTGGAAATGGGAGCGAGAGAAGTGTACCCAGATGCAACGGAGGAAAGAGTTCGTTTCTAGAAAGATGTCACCACAGAGTACATAGACACCATTGCGGACTATCGGGCTTGGAATCAATTCACCACCATCGACCATCGTGAGGATGTTAAAGAGCTAGTCTTTTGACAGTCGTCCGAGTCATAGTGATGTCTTGCATGGCTTGCTCAAGCCTATTTTGTCTCATATGGGTGCATGTGCAGATTATATGTAACGTCTTGTCAAGTGGAAGTTCAAGTGTCGATAATTAATGTAACAGTCATAGAGTAGTTGAAGAATTATGAGGGTAGATGAATAGTCACAAAGGGGAATGTTAAGGGTCACCCGACCCTTTGCTATATATATTTCCTCATAACTCATTGTATAGGATTTTGATTAGCCAAGCTTCTGATAGGAGTATCTTAGAGAAAACTTGGAGGGTATTGTAATGAGCCTTGGCTTCTCCACAGTGCAGAGCTAGTATATCTCTTTGGAGGAGCAGGTGGAAGTCACTGTAACGTTCTGCTCTTGGGACTAGTGGCTAGTCATGGTTGTACTGTATGATTGGAACTTTCACTTCTTAAAATAACAAAGCCAACATGTTTCATGCATATGTTGTTATTGTATTTCAACTAACTTGTTTACTCTAATGATATATGTATCTGTTTCTTATGCATGCATGTATGGAATTTTTTTGTATAAGTATGTATGAATCTTACTGAAATGTGATGTTGGTTTAACCATCACTTTGGATTGTTAGCTTACTTCCTTTCCAGTTTGTGATGCATCTTTGTTTGTGTGTTCTCTTCTTAGCCGCATTTTTTCACAGGTTTCCAAGGGGCACACTCACATCATCCTCCGTGTGTTAGAACCATTCATGCACCTTCCTTGAATTGTTGCATATGTCACACTCTTGCTACCAACAACGATATCTTACTTGTCTCTGCGCGCAACCGTGGTCAAGGCGATATTGTGACCCACTGCTGGGAGTCCTACACCAAAATTTGAGGTCTAGTTGGGACTTCTTACCGGGGAGATCCCCCGACATATTGGCGGGTCCAACAGCTTCAATAGATACACACATAAATACAATAGTTTATTACCCTTGCTTCATCTCCCAAGGGGTCTATCAGACTCCCAATGATTTTTCACTTTCCTCTGTAACTCTTTGTATTCTCCCACAAGAAAATGCCATAATCCCAAAGTATTAGGTTTCCAAAATTCTTGCTCTAATTTGAAGGGGATTATGTGAAATAAGAGAGTTGAAATATAGAGGTGGATAACAACCAATTGCTAAATGTGTTATTTGAATTTGGTGTTTTAAGGAATACCACAAACTAGTTGGGTAGTAGAAGCTAATTTATTTTACTAAATGGTGGCTTAAGGTCAACCACACAGTTTATGTTTTGGCTTGAAACAAATCCCATAATAATTCCTAATCTAGCTAGAAGTTGATGTCTATTATGAAATGGAAGTGCTCTTAGGTGTTAGTTTATATATGACCACAAATTGGTGAAATATTGGAGATGATGGTTTCAATATGGCAACATACTATTATCTAGAAAAACATGCAAGTATTCTAGTATCTGGTGGTTGAAGGAAGACCACAAACCAAATCATGCTCATGGAACATGACTTTAATTTATAGCTCTAACTTTAGCTTTGGCTCTAGTTTTAGCTATAGCTCATGATCACTTATTTCTATTTGAATGATAGGGAATCAAAACTTAAAGTGTGACTGTCAATCATTAATATTCCCCCCCTATAGGATACAAAGCAAGAAGTAAAAATTCTCTCCATTACAAGATCTGTCAATACTCAAGAATGGATTGTACGATATGACTGATATATCCTCTTTGTTGTTGATGGCCATTAAAAAGAAGTGATCCACACAAGGTGAATATTTACTTTTGTAGGGTTCTTATGTCTGAAACATCTCTCTAAATGGTGATTATGTTTTCTACAATCCTCACAAGGATGAAGATCAAAACATTCATATTTCATATAACCAACTCGGTGACAATGTTGGCATTTGGGAATATGATGTGGAAGCAAAGAAAGTGAAGATGAACTTTCCTAAAGGAACCCATTGTTCTAGAGCTAGATTGGTTTGGAATTGTTTGGAATATGAAATGTCACTTTCTTTTTCTATCCAAGTCTAGTTATATGCTTGGAAAGTGCAAGTGAAACTTCTTAATATTTATTTGAATTTTCTTTCGAGGTGGCGCCATGCGTTGGATGTTGATGAGAACCATTCTCAAACAAAGATTTTTTTAACAAGAATTATTTGGGAATGTTGATTCCTTTGTTATAGTTCATCTTGTTGGAGTTGTGATTTGAGTTGGAGAAATTTGATTTTGTTCTATGAATCTTGTAAACTAGTTAGAATATTGATGAAAGTGGCTTTGCCAATTTTGGCTATATCATCAACATTTAGGAGTATTAGAGTATTCATCAACTTTAATATTTTATTAATTCAAGTCATTTTACAACAATTAAACTTAACAAATGAAGGGTGTCATATTCTATTGAAAAGGTACCCGTTTACAATGCAATTGAACTTAATTTCAAAAAGGTACATGTAAACTTACAAAAAAACTATTTGCAAGTTACAATTACCCTAGAGTTGAATTGAACATCAAGATTGAATGTGTAGTCGAATGGTAATGATCTAATAATACCAATAATCTTGAAATCATTGAAAAATACTAAAAAAAAATTATTGATCACATGAAACAAAAACAACAATATCAAAATCATAAGACAATATAACTTTACCACTTTAAACAACACAAATAAATAATTAAAAACAAATAATTTCTTATACATATGACTAAAATACAAAAAATACCATATTAAAATCAAACATAACATCAAAATAAGTAAATTTTTAAATTTTTACAACATTCTAAATCTTATATCATATATATTAATAAGATTATTACAATATCATCAACAAAATTACATAATTATTATAATAAAATAATCCAACATTAAAAAGCTCAAACCTAATTTTGCAATATAATACTAACTCTACTCGAAAAAAAAGCCTACTAAGATTGCAAATGTATATACAAGCCACTTAACATGTTCAAGGCTCTCATATATAAGATATAAGGGTGTTAGCATGTTAAAGCTCCCATTAATGACACAAATTTACATAAACACTGGACTTTCTCAAATACATTTTAGACATATAAGCAAGTTAACATGTTCAAGTTTTTATTATTGAGATATTGGTAATAGAGATAGTTATTATTAAAGGTTATATGAAAGTTGACTTTATTGATATTGAAGGAGAATTACACTATCTCTATGGAAAGAGAAACACAGTATCTCTCAAGTAATGTAAATGAGTGAGTATGCTTTAACTCTGGCCAAATACATCTTAATCTTAAACTATTAAGATATTTATTTCGTTTAAGATATTTATTTCTTAAAAAACGAACACTTAGCCAAATACATAAAACTCCAAAAATATATTGCGTACCCCTAAAAAACTTCCCACGCGACCAATTCAAGTACTCTTAAATCATCGAGGTCCACCACCTCATACTGCGAAATGGACACATTCATGAAGCTTCGGACGCCGACTTAAATAACGTCTTCTTTGTAAAGAAAAAACGTGTGATACATAGAATTCAACCGTTTTAGGGAGTGGGGACAAAAGGCTTCCACCTACTTGATAAGCATACATGAATATTTTCTTTGTTTGAACTGTAATTTAATGCTCCCTGAACATCTATTCGGGAATCAAATTGCCTGTTCCCACGTCACAGTGACAAGAACTGTGGGCAACCCTACCGCAGATCAGACATGGCTGACTGTTTCATTAACGCCGCCTGTACCATACTCCTCATCCCTTCAATAAAGCTTCCATCTGCCACACATAGGAATTCACATCAGGGCTATATGTTATGTGAATAGAGTGCCGATATCTATTAACAATTATGGGTAGTTGCAGTTCTAGGTTTTCCAGAAGTGAATGCGAGACAGCAAAAGTGATATTATCAGATGGCACTTTGACCCAATACAAGGAGCATATCAAAGCAGAAGAGATCATTCGACAGAATCCGGACCACTTCCTCTGCGATTCGGATTCTCTGTGCATCGATTGTTACATGGTGGCCGTAGATTTAGAAGAGGAATTGGAGATGGGTCAACTCTATTTTCTCTTTCCACTGCGTAAACTGCAATATGTGCTGTCGGTGTCCGACATGGCTAAGATGTTGGGCAGAGCTATTTCAGCCATGAGATCCACAAGATGACAGTATAATTGGAAAATTCCTACTCCCTGCCCAAAAGAAAAGCCTGACTGGGTTGCAGGAGGATTAGTGGTCATGGGCTCTGTTAGGAAGGCAGCATTCGGATCAAGGAGGCTTGAAACAATCCATGAAACATTAACGTACTCATAAAGAACAATAGCAGATTTAACTGTGTTTTTGTAAGTTGTCAAAGGGCACTGTATGCATCAACCCAGATGTGGGTCTCTGCTCATTAGAGGTCAACCTCGATTCATTATTCATGCAGTGTGTAATTCATATTTCATATTCTAACCTTATACGAATTTGTGTTTTTCCTGCTCCTTGAAAATATCATAATGGAAACGAGTTATTTTAATGCGAAATTTGGCCAGCCTCATTTGATAATAATAAATATTAATATTACATAAATTAAT
This sequence comes from Pinus taeda, assembly GCA_000404065.3. Lineage (NCBI taxonomy): Eukaryota > Viridiplantae > Streptophyta > Pinopsida > Pinales > Pinaceae > Pinus > Pinus taeda. Next base: position 168,128 of record APFE031255735.1, on the reverse strand, counting down.
GTTAGGGAGGATAGTAAATGTGTTTTATATTAATATTATTAATGATAAATTATAATTTTAAATGAAGTTATTATAAAATTTAATTTAGTTATTTTTCACATTTATAATATTTTAATTTAAAGTTACAAATTTTTTAAGGGATTCAATTTTCAATATTTTAAATATTCACAATTTTGATGAAAGTTTTCGCAAGAAAGACTAGATTCCTCTGGATTTGGTAGATTCCAGTAAGTTGATCCATATTTTGAATATCATTTAGTAAAATGTTTTTTAGATACATTGCATTCTAATTAATATAATTTTTTATACTTCGTTTCAATTAAGGATTTAATACATGGTCCTTCATATTGAAAAGTTGAAAACATATAATCTCTCTCTCACTATATATATAATTATTTTCCTTATTAATATTTTTTAAAATTTCTCTTTTCTCTACATAGAATTATTTTGGAAAGGGTGTGGAATCCTGGTGAAATGGAAGTTTCTCAGACTAGGGAACCCTAAGCTTTTTGTTGGTTCATTTAGGCTTCACTAGTTCTCGCAGAGGAATCCTCCCTTCACCTCTGACTTAGGTAAGTTCCTACTGTAAGTTTTGTTGTCGTTCCTCCTATTCCATTTCTTGGGTTTTTGCTCCTAAAATTTTGTTATAATCTAACTCCTAGGTGTGTTGTTTCAACAGGTGGGAAGGCCATGCTCCAGGACTGTTGGCTCCTCCACACTATTTTGAAACGTTGGATATGTTGAATTTTCTAATTCTATCCGTTAGAAAATTAATCTGTATTCTGCTAGTTCATTTCTTCTACTTGTTTAAAATTCGAACAAGTTATTTAATACATTAAATACCGAAATAAACACAATACAATCACAACATCTACAAATAATCAACTGAAGGAAAACAAACACACAAGTGATGTCGTCAATTTTGGACAAATGTCATCGGAAAAACCCAATGCGGGAAAACCATTGTAGCTATTCTAAGGGTTGTATTATTATGCAGTCTATTTGAGTACAACAGGCTGCCTAATCCAACTCACCTGACAAAGAAAATACACAACAACAATACTTCTATATTCGGAAACAGGTATTCAGAAAACCTGTCCCACGAAACCCTCTTCGGCACAACTGAAGCTCCGTGCTGGCCCTTTTGGCCTCTGCATCAGCCTAATGACCCTCTGCGTCAGCCCCCTAAGGGACTATGCAGCCTCTCGGAGCCTCTGCGTCACTCCCTCTCCCCTCTGCGTGGATGACGTAGTCTCTTTGGGCTCTAAACTGCCTCTGTTGGGCTCTGTGTAGCCTGGACTGACTGCTGCTCTCACTCTCTATGCTTTTGTGATGGTCTCCCAGTATTGTCCCTGCCTCTTTGCCTCGTACTCATTGCCCCTTGCTACTGATCACTGATTCAACTTTGCTTAGCAACTCCGCTCTAGCAAAATGAATGACTGATCACTTTGGTGTGTTCTCCAACTGACCCTCAAGCCTCCTCTTATACTTTTCTCGTTGGTCCTTCAACGATTAAGATTAAATCTCTAATCAACGGCTAAGATTAGATTTGACTTGATCCATGACTTTTGGAACTTTCTAACCCAGTTTTATATTAATACTCATTAATATTTTATTTCTTCTAAGCTTAGACTTAGGAACTCCATTAAAAATATTAATTATTTTAATATCTCCCAAACCGGTTAGAATCTGCCCAAACCATTTATGGGCCTTGGAGATATCATGTGCTTTAACCTCTCCATCAATTTTCATTACTAAAGCACATCCGATGCTAACCCAAATCAACACTCCCTCTTAGCAAAGGACTGTGCTCTAGTATTACTCCACACTGAGCATTACTTTGGTCATACTGCATCGGTCCTTGTGCTAATGCTAGGCCTCCCTGCTCAACATCCTTTACATTGTTGCATCCTGTACTACTGCCCATGACCCTACCACTGCCACTGTTGCATCGATACGATAACTCTCTCTACATCCGTGATGTTGCATGTCTATCCTCCCATCACTGCATCTGCACTGCATCCCCTCTCATCATGCTACATCGTGCTATTGCATACTACTACTGCACTGCAACTCGGTTACTGAGAAGTTAGTAATTTATCCACCCAACTTTTGACATCCCTATCAGGCTAGAAACACTCCTGATGCTGAAGCTCCCTCTGCAACTAACAAGTGCTCCCTCTACTAACATCTACGCTACTGCAACAACTCCCTACATCTCTCACTATTGCACACCTCTCTGTGCCAACCTGCACTAGTGCAACACTCCCTTGCCTCTCACACTATTGCGGCCTACTAACATTTCGTTGTCCTGAGACTCTTGAACTGTAGCACTCTTTGCTGCTCCATCCGCATCCATCTCTACCGACATCTGCCAGTCCTGCTACTCCTCTTCGGGGCTCCCATAGCAAGGTATAATCCAAGAAGTTGGCTAGCTCAAGGATCCTTCCCCTCATCGCCTGTAGTCCTCCTCACCACAGATCGATGTCTCCTCAATTCTTCTCAAGTGGCACATGAGCACTCATGGCACAATCATCATCCTCCTTGACTTCTTTCTCCGCCTTCGCTGGTGCTACCTTTGAGTCAGAACACTCTCCCTTACTCTTCTTCCTTGGATACTGGTTCACAAAATGGACCAATTACCCAGGCTAGAAGCACTTGACCATGGAGACGTCCTTCTTCTTCCTCTTCTCTTTCTTTCCTGCAGATGCTAAAGCTGCATCCTCTTCTTCCTTCTTGATCTTAACCCCTTTGTCGCTACTCCCCACCTTGGTCAGTCGTCTGATCTCTTATTGACAAAGAGTCGCCCACAATTCTTCCCAATCTGGAAGACTCGTCCTGCCCAGTATGCTCTGGACAAATACCTCCCAATCCTCAGAAACTGCGTTAACTACGGTCCTCACCATTAATTCCTCATTTGGCGTGGCCCCTATGGAAGTTAGCTAGTCACGGATTTCCTTCAACCGATCGAGGAAGACATCTATTTGCTCTCCCTTCTACATCTGGTATGCCCTTATCTGATTCTCTAGGAGCATCTTCCTCTACACAGAAGTATGATGGTACAATGTCTTCAAGGTGTCCCGCATCTCCTTTGTTGTTTGCTTCTCGGCAATATGTGGTACCACATGATGCTTGACCCCATCAAGAATGATGCACTTAGCCTTATCCATTGCCTCCTCCTACCTTTCATTAACTACCAGGTCAACTGGGATAGCTATCACTCTCAAGATGAAGGCCTTGATGCGATGTCTATCTAGAATGGACAAGATCCTGGCCTTCCAAACCACAACTTTTGTCGACTCCTCCGAGTCCCTCTACTTCCCTCCTGGAAGTCCTCTATTTGAATCCTATTGAGTCTCTCTACTTCCCATCTGGAAGTTCTCTTTTGGACTCCCTTTGAGTCCTGATTTCCCTCTTGGAAATCCTTCTGCCAACATCAAGTTTCCCCTCTCCGATCATCTGTGCAACTACAACACTGATCCGGATTCCTTGGCTAGAAATCTGCCTCGGCAACAACTCCCTCCACCTTGGTCTTACCCTGTTAGGTACTATTATGACCATAGTACCCCACTAGCTTCGCTTTCGCAATATACCCACAGCCTCCTATGCCCCAGCAACTGAAGGATTGAGCCACTTAACTCTGTGCAATCCCGACACCGGGAAATCAGCTCCCTCAACCAACTGCATTAGACCTCCTAGCCTCTATGTGGCTCTGCATGAACCTGAATATGCCTCTCTTAGCCTCTGCGCTGGCCTCTCACTAGCCCAGACTGATGATGTAGTCCCTTTGTGTCACTCCTCCCTCTGTTGCCTTAAGCAAGGATCAACTCTGTCACTTGAGACAACTGAATCTACTGCAAATGCTCTGCTCGACTGATGCCTTCAGTTTTCCTATGATCTGCAACCACCCTCTGATACCATGTTGAATTTTCTAAGTCTATCCGTTAGAAAATTAATATGTATTCTGCTGGTTTATTTCTTCTACTTGTTTAAAAATCGACAAGTAATTTAATACATTAAATACCGAAATAAACACAATATAGTCACAACATCTAAAGATCATCAACTGAAGGAAAACACGCACACAAGTGACATTGTTATTTTTTGACAAATGTCCCTAGAAAAACCAAATGTGGGAAAACTTTTGCAGCTATTTTGAGGGTTATATTATTATGCAGTCTATTTGAGTACAACAGGGTGCCTAATCTAGCTCACCCAATAGAGAAAAATACATGGCAACAATACCTCTATATCCGGAAACAGGTATTCAAAAAACCTGTCCCATGAAACCCTCTCCGGCACAACTGAAGCTCAATGCCGGCCCTTCTGGCCTTTGCGTCAGCCCCAGGAACCTTTGCACCAGTTCTCTAAGGTATTGCGCAACCTATGGGAGCCTCTGCGTCACTCCCTCTGCCCTCTGCGTGGATCACGTAGTCCCTCTGGGCTCTGCGCTACCTCTCTTGGGCTTTGCTTAGCCTGAACTAACTACTGCTCTCGCTCTCTCTGATTCTTCGCTAGTCTCCCAGTATCGTCCCTGCCTCTCTAACTCGTATTCACTGCACATCGCTGTTGATCACTGATTCAACTTTGCTTATTGACCCCGCTCTAGCAAAATGAATCACTGATCACTTTGGTGTGTTCTCGAGATGACCATCAAGCCTGTTCTTGTTGGTCCTTCAATGACCGAGATTAAATCTCTAATCAATGGCTAAGATTAGGTTTGGCTTGATCCATGAATTTGGAACTTTCTAACCCAGTTTTATATTAATACTCATTAATATTTTATTTTTCCTAAGTTTAGACTTAGGAACTTTATTGAAAATATTAATTATTTTAATATCTCCCAAATAGGTTAGAATCTGCCCAAACCATTTCTGGGTCTTGGAGATCCCATGTGCTTTAGCCTCTCCACCAATTTTCATGGCTATACCACATCCAATGCTACCTAAAATCAATAGAATATTCATCTTCACGTTGGTTCTCTTGCATATTTTTGCTTTCTAGACCTCTTGTCCTTAACATATCTCGGATGGATGGTTTGGTTGGGGTGAATATGTCAGATTGAGCCTCCATATGTAAGAGAGTGTTTGCCTATGTTTTATTTCCCTTTGGGGTTTTGTCTGTACCTCCAGCATTCTCTAGCGAGATGCTAGAGGGTGGTTCTGAGCCTTGAGGCCAAGGGTTGATCCTACTATGTGGTTAATAGTATTTAATATGTACCCTGAAGCAGTCTCAGTGTTGTTTTTGTTACATTATTAGAGCTAAATTATATGTATTATCAGTACTCAAATAATGTCTACATACTTGTCATTTTCTTCTTGGATGATGACTCTGTTATTTATTTTGGGAGAAGGTTCTGTCACATTATTTCTGAGAAGAAGCTTGGGTTATTCGAGTAGGTTCCCCATACCTAGGGGTACTCACATTTGCAACTGTCAATTTTCTATTTTTATATACTTAAGCATGATTCACATTTCTTTGACAATGGTGTTGTGCTCTATTCAGGTTAGGGTTAATTTGGCTACCCATGATGACTTCTATTTACAGACCAAGTCATAAGACTGTTAGCGTCATTGTTTTTTTTCCTTCCATAGTTTTGTATGCATTAAATGGATTCTTTTTCAATTTCAATACAATTAGTTTATTCATTTGCATAATATTTCTATGGTGGTTCTAATCCCCTGTTTAGTCATTGATTGAGACCCTTCATGGTCTTCACTAGTGTTTGAACTACCTCAAACTTGTTCAGCTATCCAACAACCTAGCAGATAATGGGTTGTGGATGGATATAGAGTTTCCAGATCCTATTCACCTCCCAATTGCGGCTTTGTTTAACTGGTACCAGTCATTGATCTCAAGCAACCTTCTGTTGCTATTCTAAGACCGATTTCTTTGTGTAGGAAATAGATTCAGTGGATTATAACATTATTCTAGAGTTATGACTCCTTCACTGGTTATATATGTGCATAAGGTTCCACTTTGTAGACTAATGATTGTTTCACAAGGAAATTAATATGTTATGTTTATTATTCTTTTCAACGTTCTTTAATTTAATATTAATTTGCATTGTTCTTGCACATGAAATTGGTTGTTTTCTTTTATGTTAGAGAAGAGACCCATTTTTATTTTTCATAAAAGAACATGCTCCTTCATTTGTGTTTTTAAGGAAACAAAAGCTTATTGTCTATATTCTAAGGAAACAAAAGCTTATTGCCTATATTCTATGTTTTTGAATTTCTCTAAAGAATATATATGTAGGTACTTTTTTTTTAGGTTGTGGTTCACGGACACCCTAGTCAATGGGTGACGCTACGTCCACAGAAAAATCTGGGTTGATCGACCCCGAAGGGAATCAAGCCCCGCAGCCCACTAGCAAGGCCTAACCCCAAGGGCATCAGGGAGATTGGACCCTATGACCTCCCGATGGCGAGGCACTGATTTTGGCCAACTGAGCTAACCCTTGGGGCTAATATATATGTAGATATTGTTATGACACACCACTGCATAATTTTCTTCTTATAAAACTAATTATGTTCTCAATAGAAACATAAAACACTCGTTACGACTATTTTCCTTAACAAATAAAATAAATAATTGGTTTTTCTTTCCTTTTTCCCAGTTAATTTCACCAATCTGTAACACAGTAACACAACATAACAATAATGTAAATTAGAGTAACGTAAATTGCATCAATTATACCAACCAGAACCAGGAAGTTGTTGGGTGTGGAGCCTGACTAGCCTCTTTATTTAGAGATATCACCACATTGGACCCCAATTCGTAATGTGGTGGAAACGCTGCCCGTAAAATGTATGTTGCAAATGTGGTCTAGGGGTGGCAGTTGCAATCTTTGGGAGCCCCCCCGAAGCTAAAAATAGATGTAAAATTGCCTTGTAAAATGTTATAATTTCGTAGTCAATTTGGGTTGTTCATTAGGCAGAGATCTTACGGTATAAGTTATGTTTAATTTAGGGTTTTTTTTCCCTAGAAGACAACCCCTCACTATATATGAGGGAATTGTATTGCGCCTATGTATATCTATATTTTGAATAAGAAAGAGAGAGGAGATTGTGTGAGAGTGAAGAGGGAATTACAACAGATTTGCTATAGGTTGTATCTCTTCAGTTTGCGAGATACTGTAAAAGGAAGGACATGCTATTTCTCCATGGATGTAGCCCAAATTGGATGAACCACTTATATCTATGTCTCTCTTGTTTTATGTGTTTTTATGTGTTTATATTGTTGCAATATATTTTATGTGTTCCATTTCTCTGTAATATGTAATTTTCTAATAGAATTCTCTCCTCCCAACCTTGATACCGACAATGAATTCCAGTCTCCCACCGAGGTTCCACTTGTCCAGATAGTGTATGTTCAAATCCCAAGTCGTATGATCTCCAAACCTCAGGACCCCCGGTCCAGTTTAGAGTCCCAACTTGCAAGGATCTACTAAGGATTCCACTGGCCCAAGTCCAGCTCAGGAATTCCACATAACAACAGTATTCTACTCACCTACACAACATCATGTGTCAGGTTTACATATCCTTTCACACTTCTCCCTCTCATTCCTATGGCTCTCTCTCACTTTCTAAAAAATTTTTAGAAGAATCCATCCTTGGAACTATCCTTTTTCTAAGGAGGAAAAGAGACTCAACTAACCTAACTGTATGGAGAATTTTCTTTATTCGATTATACATATAACCAATTTTATTTGAATACCCAAGAACATTACTAAGTACGAGTCTCTACATTTATTTGGTCTTCTATTTAGACCGAAATTAGTTCCAAATTTTATAAACAAAGTAAATAATGTCAAGGTTAAAACATAATTTCATGAATAATCTTATGGGTGTTGGCTTAGTGGGTCTTGGCCCAGGTTCAAAGTTAGTTTTTAAAAACAAATCCCTACACTGCTGGCCCTTTTAGCATCAATCCACAAAGCGCAAACTGAAGTCTCACCCGAAGTAGTATGGGGAGATGCTGGAACCAAGTTTCCGCACCTAGAGATGAGCGTGATGTCATTTTATGCCCTAAATTTGCCTTCGCGTAGATCGATAAGCCTTTAGTGCTTATCGATATAACTACTATTAATCAGCTTCTATACCTCCACGAACATTCACGACTATCTTTTGCAGACCCTAAACAGGTGAACCAACTTCTTACACACCTCTATGATTACTCTTAATCCTGTATTTACCCAGATCGGCCTGAATGTTGATAAATTTAACATGCAATAAGATATGCTTCACATAAATAGTTAATTCCATCTACTGGCCCATTACATTCATCTTCATCATCGATACTACTGCCTTAGACATCCTAAGACACACCTTTTTATCAATCCCATGGTTTGCGAACCATGGGTAGATCTTAAAAAACCGACTCAACTTACATAAAATATGGGTAAAGCCCTTTATGACACTTTACTATCTACACGCTCCACGACCACAACTTGCCAAGACTTTACATTCTATACAGTAAAACATGGGCTTTTTGCCCCAAAACTTGGGCTTTTGCCCCAAAATTGACCTTAGGGGACTCTGTCCCAACAAGCCCCCAACACAAAGATACTAACTCGCTATTGAGTCACTCTACTGGCGCAAAGATCTTATTGCGAAGACCTCCCAACTACAATTTGTCACTGCTACCTTAGCCGCGCTCTGTGTGGCTGCCTGTGCTCCACCAGTTGCTCTATTGCTGGTCCTGCACTATCTGTCTTGATTTTCTGCTGTGTGCTCTGTAAACTTGCCAACTTGTCTTGAATGTTGGCATAGATAATGAAGGACTTATCCAACCAAGGCCCCAATCTGGCCTTGAGGACCTCCTCTTTCCTGTACGTTGCTTCCACCTGTTAAAGCAGTTGTTTCACCTCCTGCAACTTGGCCAATCATTGTGTTATAGAAATGGTGCGCGTCGTCTCTCATGCTTCATAATACTGCTACTACAATTAAGGGTCTTCTATATTTAACCTATGTAGGTTAGGATCTTCTTGTAGAGCTTTGACTACCTCCATGGATTGCTCGAAGAGTGTGGTGCAATCCACTACTATGGCATCCACTGCTGTGACTCCATCCTTCACAGCGGCTTCACGTTGTTCTCTGACCTTTGGTAGTGTTGAAGGCTGTGATTTCAACTCTAACTCTTTGATTTTCAGATTCAGTTCAAAATGAACCTTGGCCACTTATGTCTTGGCGTCGTGCACACCTACGACCATCTTCCTGATCTTCGCCTCCAACAATGCTTCCTCAGGGATATGTAGTTTAGGGAATGTTCTGCATGCCTCAGCCACTACGGTTGCAAGCTGGTCGTTCTGTGCCTGAACTTTCTTTTGTACCTCTAGTGCTGTTGATTTCTCCACGAACATCTGTTTGTTGTTGACTCTATATGCTCTTATCAGGCTCAGTGCGCGGTGCTCTCGAGCCTTAACCTCTATTATCACATCTGCCTGCAATGTGTGAAGAAACTCATTAGGGAGTGTGGCCAAGTTAAGGCCAATATTCTTCAAAGAGCTGACAATATCCTTGTCAGCGGCCACCTCCACGCTTAAAGCTCCATCAGGCAGCACGACTGCCAAAAGGTCCAATGACTGAACCATCTCTATGGCTTGTGTGGTTCTCGGTGGCAAACTTGTTGATGCATCACTACTTTGTCCTGCACCTGCCTGGATTCTAGTTGTCTAGATCTACAGCTCGTGCAAATCCTTTTGGATGGTGTTCACTACCTGCTTTTGCTGCTACTATAGTTTTGCGGTAGTATCCCGCACCTTGTCTCCAATTTCATCTAGGTCGCCATCTTTCAAAGTAATCGAATCCAACAACATCTTGGTGGCTTTTGTCTTCTTCCGCTGTCCTTCCTTTTCCTTCTCCTTGTACTGCTTCACTTGGTAGGGAGTGCTATCCTACTGATCACTGCCACCCTACTCTAATCGCTCTTCCTTCTTCATTTGGGGTGAAGGAGACTTCTGACTTCTTTCGGAGCCGTACACTTCCTACTCTACCTGTTTCTTCGTTGTGCGCTCTGCTTCTACTCAAGCCTTCTCCTCGACCTCTTTCTTGCACTTTTCAGCCAACTACTAAACCTTTTGTTTGGTCACATCCTTCTTCTTCTTCTCCGTGGACTTGCTAGTCCTTGAGGCCAGGTCAGAAGGAGAATGCCACTATGTTGGCCAATGCTTGATGACCTCTTCAATAGCATCATCCATAGCAAGGTAGGGTAGGTAAAACCACTTTTTCTCAGGATCCTTTCGCACCTAGATGTATACATGGTGGAAGTTTGCTTTGAACTCCACATACCTTGAGAGTTGTTCAAACACGGTTGTTGACAACCATGGCTTCTGGTTGATGGCCATGTGAATGCTCGCCTCCATCAACACCCAAAATACTTTTATCTTGATGACCCATGCAATATCTTTTGTGGCCCAGAGAGGTGAAAATTTCGCGGCTTCTGGTAAATATTTTTCCACTGGAGGAAAATGGCTGTCCTCCGTCAAATCCCATGTGATGAGAACTATTGAGAGCAACAACCATGAATAGTGGAATGTCTTACTCTTGTCCTGTGCCTCTCTATGGTTCACAAGGAACTCACCACATAGGTAGTGCACCAAGTTGAACTATATTCCCTCTGCGCACTGTCCTGCCAATGAAACCACTGGTGCTGACAACTCGTCCACGTGACACTTTCTCATAACCTTGCCAACTAGAATCTGTTTGGCAACCTTTACCGCGGGGTCAGTAATTGAAGTAATCAAGTACTTGTGCAGCTTCTTCACAAGTTTAAACTTGTATTTCATCTTCTCAGTGAGGTCGCGCTCACTCGTCTTTCCGCCAAACGCCTTGGCCGGATTTAACCCAGTGTTTGGCAATAGTGTGATCTGACGGATCATCATATCAGTGATGGGGATCGACGTGTTAAACCACAAGCACCCATCATGCACCAGGCATAGCAACTACATAATGACGTCAGGTTTATATTTGAGCGATGATAGTGGGTCACCCACAACAGGTTCAACAACCCTGACTTGCTTACTCTGCAAATCCATTTCATAGGCTCCAACACAGTGACACAAGACTCTTTGTAGAAGACCCTCTGCATAAAGGTGTTGGTAGAAAGGTGGGGGAACCTCTCATGGTCTTCCAAATCCCAATTTTCGAGCTTTAAGTGTGGGATCCATGCCAAGCCCAGACCTTCAAAGGTGATGTTCTCTGGTAACAAGGGTGTGTTGAGGATGAATTGTCTTGCATCTGGGTCCTTTGGGACCTTCACTTTTCCCTTGCGCATAGGGATATACTCTGGAAACCTAGATATAGGGTCCACCCCCTCAATGTCTATATGTTTTGCGCCCTCCTCAGCTTCCAGATCCACCAATTTCCCCTTCTCCTTCCTTCGTGACTCAAACACTAGCACAAACTTCTTTTACTTATATTTCTTCGGTTTGGGGACCTCCCTCACTAGTGTAGGCTTCGACATATGCGACCTCGACACCGTAGGCACTGCAATTGGAACTTCCATACTCACAACCTCTGGAGTAGCTCCCTCAAAGGCGATAGCTTCCCCGGTACTAGTGGTCTCGGCTAGTCTGGACATTGTGTTAAGAATAAACCATTGAGTGTTTATAGATAACTTCTCAAACACAGAAGAAACGACCAAATTCACGTAAAGCTGAGGATTCATAAACACTTGACAACTCAACACAGAAATTCTTAGGATGCAAAGTGTTTCTCATTGAACAACCATATGTAATTTATAGGTGAATTTGAATTCAAATTCGACCATTCCCCCCAAAATCCATCCATAAATTCTATATTGGCGGTAGATTTCCAAATATTTCACTCTTAAATTTAGCCTTAAATGCCACCTCCCCTACTCCTCTTAATTGTCTCCTCACTGCCAAACCATGAATAGTTACTATAATGGTCACTTTCTGGCTGCACTGTGCAGTCTCGCCCCCTATAACCCAGCTCTCTTCGCGCTTCTACTGGTACTCTGACACCCTTCTGTCTCGCGTAGACCCTCTATCGTACAACTCTACAAACCGGGTGGTGTAGTTTATAGTTCCACGCCTCCTTGGATCTACCTATAGCACTAAGATTGTGCTCACATCATGTAGTCATTGGGCGGATCCCCGGTGTATGGTTTCAATTGGCTTCCATTTAAATTTCCCAGAAATGGATCTCCATTCAATTTCATGAGCTGAACTGCTCCACCATTGGTAATTTCTTTGATGACATATGGCCATAGCCAATGCATCTGAAATTTTCCTAGAAACTTATCAAACTTACTGTCATATAATAAAACTAAATCATTTACCTTGAAGGTGCGCAATTTGATGTACCAATTGTACCTACTGATGGAATCCAGCCAAAAATCTATCTTCCTCAAGCTCTGTTAGCTACACGAGCCTTTCTTCTAAGGCTTTGCAGTTTTCCATTCTTGTAAAACCCACCACGCGTAGACTAAGCACAATGTACTCCATAGGCATTATAGCCTCTACACCATAGACCAACCTAAAAAGGTGTCTGACCAGTAAGCTTCTTACAAGTAGTTCTATAAGCCCATAATACTACTAGTACGCACACGTACCAATCATTCATTTGCACATTACAAACCTTTGTCAGTGCACCCTCCAATATTTTATTAAAAGCCTCAACCGTCCCATTGACTTGAGGATGATAGGGTGTACGTTTCTGATGATAAACTTGGAATTCTTCTGTCAGCACGCTGATTGTTTCATTGAGGAAATGTGTACCGCAATCACTCATCAAAATATTTAGGAAACCAAACATGGTCAACACATATTCAAATAAGAACTTCATTGTTTTTGCCCATGTATAGTCCTTCATGGGATGTTCCTCCACCCATCTGGTCAAATACTTAGTCGCGATGATGATATACTACACACCCATCTTCTTTCCCGGAGGCTGAATCGGTCTTACAAAATCAATTACCCATTTCTCAAATGGCTGTAATGAGACCTATGGATTCAAAGGTAGCTCATCCCTCCACAATGGCCTACCAGTTCTCTGACATGCATCACATGCCTACAATATTCTTTGGAATCCTTATGAAACGTTGGCCACCACAACCCAACATGTAAAATCTTCTGTGTTGTTGCTTTTCCTGCATAATGGCCTCCTGTAGCTCCTCCATGAGGTTCAACTAGGACACTGTTTTGTTCAAAACAAGGCACATAGTGTCACAATATCTCGTCCATTCCCATCTTATTCAAGTTGCCTACAATAATAGAAAAGTTTGCCGCATGCACCACCAATTCCTTCTTCTATTGACTTGTGTAGCCTTCTGGAGTCATTCTCGTAGTTAGGCAGTGGATAATGTCTGCAAAGTGATTATCCACCATGCGCACCATGAAGAGTTGCGCATCAGGTAGCCCTTCCTCCAAATTGGTAGGCTCCTCTCTTGATTCAATGTGCGACAGATGATCTGGCCTTGCATTCAATCCCCCTGGCTTCACAACTACCTTGAAATCATACCCGTGAAATAGCAATAACCATCTGCATATTTTCCCCCCTAACACAGGATTGTTGACTAGGTACTTTAATGCAGAATGGTTTGTATACATATTGAAGTGTCTGCCTAGTAGGTAATGTCTAAACTTCTCGAGCACATACACCATAGCCAACCCTTCGCACTATGTTATCAAATAATTCTTTTTAGCCTTAGACAACTTCCTCCTTGCAAACACTATAAGGTGATCCAATTCCCCTTCACGGGTCTGTGTTAGCGCTGTTCACAGCGCAATACATGAAGCATCCACATGCACATGAAATTCCTTCTTCGAATCCAGGAAGACTAGGATCGGCGCGGTGACCATTTTCTCCTTCAATACATCTAGACTCCACTGACATTCTTCATTCCAACAGAATGTAGCATCCTTCTTTAGTAGCTTTTCCATTGCCGCGGTAATCTGGGCATAACTCTTGATAAACTTTCGATAGTATCTAGTATGACCCAGTGTTGCGTACAACTGTTTAACACTCCTTGGCACCTCCAAATCAATTATAACCACGATATTAGCAGGGTACACCATTAATCCTTGTCTACATACCACATGGTCCAAAAATATTCCAGAAGGGATGCAAAATAATCATTTCTTCAAGTTTAGCGCGATTTGATACCTTCGGCATGTATCCAACATTAGGCATAAACTAGCTACATGGGGCTTTACCACTCCAAACACTGTCCAATCATCAAAATATACCTCCAAAAATTTGTGAATGAGCTCTTTGAACGCTGTGATGACTACACACGAGAAGATTGCCAGCACATTTTTAAGCCCAAAGGGAATTACTGTATACTGAAAGCATCCCCACTTAGTCACGAAGGTCATCTTACTCCTGTCTTTTGGCACAATCTTAATCTGATGGTACTTAGAGAACCCATCAGTGAATGAATATGCTTCCTCCCCTCCTACGTTGTCCAGTACTTCATCTGTGAATGGTGTTGAAAAAGGATCATGAATGAAAGCATCATTGAGCTGCCTGGGATCTATGCAAATATGTATCTCACCCTTCTGTTTCTTTTCTTGGACCACCATTGGGCTCACCCAATCAGACTCCTCTATTGGTTCAATAATACCTACTTCCAACATCTTATCTAACTCCAAGCAGACGTTTTATTTATAATTGGGGTTAAGGTGATAAGGCCTTTTCTTAATCGGCTTCGCGTCCAACTTTAAAGTAATATTCATGACGCCTAAGTCCCCTATTATTCCTTTCAAGTATAAGAACTTTGTAGGGAACAAATCCTGATACTCGCGGAGCAACTCGGCGACCTGATCCATTGTGGCTTCATCCCAATAGTCCCCAATCTTTGCAAACTTCGGCTCTGCTTCTGTGCCAATGTTCACTTGTCTAGTATTTAGTGGAGCAGTGATATCTGGATTCTCTATTTTTGGTCCCTCCACTTCGCAGTGGCCTTCTACCTCTGGGATGTTAATGTTCCTTGGATACTCATCTTCTTCTTTAGCAATCACATTGTAGCATTCCAACACATGGCATAGCTGGGTGATCCAATCTGGTTGAATCAAATCCAAGGGATCCTGTGGTATTCTGAAGATCATCGCCTTGACCTCCTACAACACCTCGTCAATACATTCAAACCCATCTTCAAAGCTGAATGCCATCAAGAATAATTGTCTCAAAATGTCCCACTCTTCAATGCCATGCTGGAGCTTTGTTTCCAGGTACCAATCCATTGGTATTACATCCAAAGTGTGACAAAATAAATGCACGCACTCGAGTTGCGGCTCTGTTCTGTAAACCTTAGTCCATTTTTCCAAATGATCACATGGATCATTCCTTCCATCATGTTTCTCTATTAGCGGAACTTTTGGATGACAAAACTGATTTTTCTGTATTCACGCCATCCATCAAAACTGTCTTTATGCGTACCCCACCACCTTGTGGGTGTAGCTCGCAACACCAAATCCAGTGCTTGGAAGCGATGCTTCTCAGGCACTTCCCTTTCAAATGCGTCCAAAAATTTATCTACATTAGTTAGACCATCATAATAAGATAAACTTATTACCTCCGACGATACACAACGTAGCAATTTAGTCATCATGTTACAATGTAGCGTAGATACTTCATGCAACCTATTCTTCTAGTGCTCCAACTCTTCATCTAGATCTGATGTACAGGAAATTTCGTGGTCCCATGCAATGCATACATCAGCTGTTGGATTGACCCAATCTTGGTCTTGAGCTATTATTTTATAGATCTTGTCCAGATCATCGTCGCTTTCATAATCGTAGATCAGTTCAGTATAGCGTGGTCCTTCTATAGGGTCCAATGGTACTACTATGCGGAGAGATCTCCTTTCAAATGACATCATCCGCTTCTTCAAATTGATCACCCCATTCATGTCAATATCTGAATCGATCCCAATGAGCGCAGGGTGGGGTTTCTATCATCAACAATCTCTATCACTTCAAATCGGCCAATGCACTTGCGCCTTCAATATCTACTAACACTTCTTGCAATCTTCCCATGGGGATAATATTTTGTTGATTTTCCATCCTCAATTGAATCAAAGACCACTGCAACGAAGGTCTCCCCATTCTCTCCCATGTCTGTTTAGGAAAAAAATTCGCATCCGACCCAAGATCCAAAATAACTTGGTCCATTTCATATTCTCTTATTTGCACGGTGAGCCTCATCTCATGCCCTGTTCTTGCTTTATGCTTACCAATTTTTCTGACTACGTGAGGTCCTTCAGGAGTATTTTCTTTACTGACACATTATTTATCAACTCCTGTAATCTTTTCACGGCCTTGCTATCGCGTAGAAGCTTCATACAGGCCTCCAAGAATGTAGTAAGCATGGAGGGGTCCATTTCTTCAAACATCTTATCCTTACTTCCTAAGGTAGAGGCCTCAATGAAGCTTTTCTTCACTTGCATGAATGTTTCTTTCGTGTGATCCAAATCAAACCCAACCTCTTTTTCTGGAGCCTTGCAAACCCATTCACTTTCTTCAGGTTGTTTTCCTTTATCCTCACCAGTCGTCATTCCACTTCGCATCACGATATTCAAATTAGGATCTTCTTCGCGGGGTTCATCCCTCATCATCTGCAGGTTCTAGGTAAGATGCTAAGATTGCGCCCTCTTCTCCTACATCTTAGTTATCAATACAGGAGAATGTTTTATCATGTGATCAAACTGAGTATAGTATCGGCATGACAGGTGTGCAGGGTTTGTACACTCTCGTGCGTAGTCTCCTGGCACTCCACAATTGTAACAAATAACTTGTCCCCGACTCTACTAGGTCCTCCTGCTCCTCAGCCTCGTCTGCCCCCCTAATATCCTCTGTGCACTCCCCCAGCGCCTTGATCCGGAGGTTGAGTCTCTGTCTGCATTCGATATGCAGGCGTCCAAAATTATCTCCATTATTAGCTCATAGCTACAGCATTTACACTCATCGTGGCCCACCGATTTGTAGAAGTTGCAAAAGAGTTGTTGTCGTGTCTGCACAAATTTTTGCAGCAAGTGACAATTGTGTGTTACATGTTTCCTAGCTACCTGATAGATAGCACACTACAGTGTGGGCCCTGTACTTGGCCCTGCTTGAGCTTTTGGCCTCAGAGGCATTGGCCCTCCTCCCGCAACACAATTCACAAAGACAGGGCAGTGATCATTATCATGCCCCTGGCTCTCACATTTCAGACACCAAACTTCTTCGTGCACCTCTAGCCGAGGTTCTCTATCCTTCTTCAAGCTTTGAAACTCTAGGCAAAGATTTTGCAACTCCATGTGAATTTGGTGAACAATAAAAGCAATGTCTTGAATCAATGTCTCATGCAATCTCATTGCAATTTCCAAGGCTTCCGCCTAGGTCCCTATCTTTTGCTTCGATAAAGCAACCCTTAGGTGGGGCAAGAGCAAAGCTACAAACCATTCACAATGATGCCCATTTGTGAGATTCATGTTAGCTTCATGGATCTGGCACTTCAGTCTTTGGTCCAGCTCCTAGGGTGTTTCACCAGGACTCATCATGATTTCCTTGAATCCAATCACTGATTGTGATTCATACTTGGGCCTACTGAATTCCTTATTCAGCACGGTCTGAGTCTCCACCAACGATGCCATCGGGTTATTGGTGTAGTACTTAATATACCACGCCAACGTGTGATCTTGTAGAGTAGTAAACAACTGTGCTTTCTTCATATGATCATCTGTAATATTCTGGGCTATCCATACGACCTTCACAATGAACCAAAACTAGTATGGGTCCTCATTTCCCAAGCCCTTGAAAACGGGAAACTTCATTGTATTCGACATATTAAATGGTGGCGGAGGTGGTGGTGGTGTGGGCGAATGTGTATGCTGCAGAGGTGAAGGTGGAGGTGGTGTGGATGGATGAGGTATTCACGGAAACCCTTGCCTTATTAACTGGACAACGCTCTACAGTGAAGCCTGTGCCACTCCTTCGTCATCACTGAGAGGAGACTCAATCAATGGGCTATATTTAGGGCCTGTTCTCCCTCTATCCCTGAAGAACTTTCCACTTCGTGTAGCTCCAAACATCAAGGTAATGGCATAACCCGCTTTTCACACAAGAGTATTTTAATCCAAGTATTCAAAGATCTTAAATACTTACCTCATTGTCCCTTGAAGAAGCGTCACTCTTCTTCATTGTAGCTGACTGAGGTATCGACTGCGAATTCTGTCACAAATCCTCCTATGATGCGATCAAGCCAATGATTGACAACACGCATGATCTTATCTTCAGAGACTTCCAATCTCTGCGCTAGCTCCGAGGTCCACACTATTGGACTGTCAAGCCTCCACCTTCCTTGGTCATTTGCAAATTTAGCGATCCACTCATACAGTTTGATCAGGAAGGAACAAAAGAAAATTTCATGTATCTCTGTGTATAGATATCTATCCAACAATGTTCTTTCATCAGTCGCGGGTTTCTTTTCTTGCACCATGAATTCGTGGATTTTTCTATCTATCCACTCCTTAATTTCCTTCTTAGTTGGATACTAGTGATACGACATCATACATCTATTTATGCAGATCCTGTTCCCGACAACGAAATCATTTTTTGGCTTAGTGGGTCTTGACCCATGTTCAAACTTAGTTTTTCCAAAAAAATCCCTACACTCCTGGCCCTTTTGGCATCAATTTGCAAAACACGGACTGAAGTCTCACCCAAAGTAGTATTGGGGGATGCTGGAACCAAGTTTCTGCACCCAAAGATGAGCATGATGTCATTTTATGCCCTAAATCTGTCTTTGAATAGATCGATAAGCCGTTAGGGCTTATTGATATAACTACCCTTAATCAACTGCTATACCTCCACGAACATTCACGACTGTCTTTCATGGACCCTAAACAGGTGAATCAACTACTTACGTGCCTCTATGATTACTCATAATCCCGTATTTACCCAGATCAGTCTGAGCATTGAGAACTTTAACATGTAATAAGATATGCTTAGCGTAAACACATTAAGTGCATTCATATAACAACATCAATTATGTAAAGTCACGCATCAATACAATATTAATTCATAAACCCATCATTTATCACGGCATAAAAGTGCGTTCATTCATAACAGAGTAAGTAGAAAAAACATAGGAATATTTGGAATAATCTCTTTATTAATACTTTAGTTCTACTTACAGACTCAAGACATCCCTGCACACTCAGCTGTGGACTTCTACTCTAGGCCTCTGTGCACACAGCTGTAGAGCCTCTCTTCTACTTTGAGACTTCTTCGCTCTTCCATCTACTGACCCATTACATTCATCTTGATCATCAATATTGCTGCCTTAGACATCCTATGACACACCTTTTTATAAAATCCAATTGTCCGCGAACCATGGGTAGATCTTCAAAAGTCGACTCAACTTACATAAAAGAAGGGTAAAGCCCTTTATGACACTTTACTATTAATGTGCTCCACGACCACAACTTACGAAGACTTTACATTCTATACAAAAAAAATTGGGATTTTTGCCCCAAAACTTGAGCTTTTTGCCCAAAAACTTGGGATTTTTCCCCAAAACTGACCCGAGGGGACTCTGTCCCAACAATGGGTGTCATATTTCCCCCCCTAGACAAAACACCATCCCTGGTGTTTGTTTAAGCAAATTTGGATATGCTTGTTACATAAATTCTTTGTCCTCCCCGGTAGCTTCATCTAGGCTGAAGTGCTTCCATTGAACTTTAACTTGGGTGATAGCTCACCTTCGTAGCATTTTTTCTCTCTGCTCTAGAATTTGTAGAGGTTCTACCAATAACCCTCTGTTTGGTTCGACCTGCATCAAAATATTTATAGATAAGTGCAATTCACATCAGCAATGTTTTATTTCGCAATTTAATTCATGATATGAGTTACCTGCATATCCTTTCAACTAATCATATGCCCAAGGTCGTAAACATATCCTTTTAGTAACGATGCATGGAACACATCATGAATCCTGATGTGGGCAGGTAGGGTTGGTCGGTAAGATACTGGTCCAATCCACTCTAGAATTTGGAAGGGCCCACAATATCTGGGTGCCAATTTAGCGCAACTACCCCACCGTAGTGTGCTTCTTTTAGGCTTAATCCATAAATAGACATGATCTCCCACCTAGAATTCCCAGTGGGTTCTCTTATTTTCTACATAAAGCTTTTTCCTGTCTTGGGCAGCCTTTAGGTTCTGATGCACCTTTTTAAATGTCTGCTCCATTTATGCGAGCATGTCAGGTCCTAATACCAAATTATCCTTGGGATTATTCCAATTGGTATGCACTTTGCATTTTCTCCCATATAATAACTCAAATGGGCTCATTCCCAGAGATTCATGGTATGCATTATTATAAGAAAATTCCACTAAGTGGAGGTACTCCTCCCACTTCATTGGCTGTTGCATTACGTACATTATTAAAATATCCTCCAATGCTTGATTCACCCATTCAGTCTGTCCATTAGTTTTGGGATGATATGCAGTGCTAAACTGAATTTGAGTCCCCAAACCTGTGAACAGAGCTTTCCAAAAAGCAGAGGTAAATTTCACATCCCTGTCAGAGATCACCACTTGTGGTATACCATGAAGTCGAAATATCTCTTTCATAAAAACAACACCAATTTCAATTGTTTTATACGTGGATTTTACAGCTATAAAGTGAGTTGTCTCAGTTAACTTATCCACAACGACCATGATGGAGTCGTGCAATTTTCTGGTTTTGGGCAATCCTGTTATTAAATCCAGTGTAATAGTATCCCATTTCCATTCCAGAATGGGGAGAGGATGGAGCAACCCAACCGGGTGATAGTGTTCCACCTTAACTTGTTGGCATTCCAAGAATTTTGCTAAATATTTGGTGATGTCTCTCTTGATTGCGGGCCAAAAGAAATTTCTTTTAATTATATAAAATCATTTCTAATATCTGAGGTGGGCAACATACGGGCTCCTGTGAAATTCATCTAACATAAATTGTTTAAAATAATTCTGGTTAGTAACATATATTCTTCCCTTAAAAGTTAGAAATACTTCATTGTTTAAACCATAATCATATTGTCTTCCTAATTTATGTGCTTGATTGGCTTGTTTCCATAAAAACTTATATTTAGGGTCATTTTGGGCAACTTCTTCCACTTTCTCTAAGAATTTTGATTCCACCCGACTGTACTGGACTTCATATATACAATATAATTTCCTACTCAATGCATCAGCCACTCAGTTCTCCTTTCCTTTAATATGTTTAATATCGAAGTTGAATTCACTCAAGAAAGTAGTCCATCTCGCTTGATGAGCATTCAAATGCGGATGGGTAATTTTTTTTGTTAAACTACTATGATCCATCATTAGAAAAAATTTCTTACCCAACAAATAGTGCCGCCATACCTTCAAGGCATGGACTACATCAGTTAGTTCCAAATCATAAGTGGAATATCGCTGCTCATGGTCCTTCAGTTTGCGGGATTCATAGGCTATGACATTCCCATCTTGCATCAGTACCCCCCCGAAACCTTCCTAGCAAGCATCTGTGCAAACATTGAACTCCTTTTCTAGGTCTGCTACTTTGAGGATAGGATCATAAGTCAATAACTGTTTTAGGCATTCAAAACTTTGTTGACACTCTGTCGTCCACTTGAAAACCTTTTCCTTGCTTTGTAGGGAGGTAATTGGGCAAGTAGTTTTGGAAAATCCTGCAATAAATTGACGGTAGTATCCAACTAATCGCATGAAGGATCGAATGTCAACAACATTCATCGGTACAGGCCATGCCATGATGGTTTTGATATTTTCGTGGTCAACCGCAATTTCTTCCACTGGAATGACATGTCCTAGATACTGGATCTGATTTTGGTAGAAGTCACACTTACTGTATTTAGCATATAACTGATGATTGCAGCACGATTCTTAAATGGTTTTCATGGTCCTCCACATTTTTGGATTATATGAGAATATCGTTAATAAATATTAGCACAAACTTGTCTAAATACAGATGGAATATACCATTCATCAAGCTCATAAATGTGGCAGGGGAATTGGTAAGCCCAAAGGGTAGCACTATGAATTCATAGTGTCCATACTGAGTCCTAAATGATGTCTTGCAAATATCTTCCTCCTTAATCCATATTTGATGATAGCCTGATCTTATGTAAATTTTTGAAAACACCTTGGCCCCTTTAACTTGATCAAACAGATCATCAATCCTTGGCAGTAGACATTTATTCTTAATAGTCAGCTTATTTAGTTGTCTATAATCAATACACAACTACAGTGTACCATCCTTTTTGCGTACAAATAATATAGGGGCTCCCAAGGTGACACACTTGGGCGTATATACCCTTTATTAAGAAGTTCTTGTAACTGCATTTTAAGTTCTTTTAATTCAGGCATACTCATATGATATGGTGTTCTAGAAACTAGGCTTCCACCCAGAATTAACTCTATGGTGAAGTCAATGTTTCTCTTAGGCGGTAGCTTAGGTATTTCCTCTGGGAATACATTAACAAATTCCTGAATTATGGGTATATTTTCGAGACTGGTTATTTTTTCCTTAGAATTTGTATGACCTACCTGTACTGCATAAATTTGGCAACCTTTTCGGATGGCATTTCCCTAGCTTATTAGTAGTGATAGGTTGTAATTTAACATCTCTCTTTATCCCTTGAATTTCTTTCTTCTCACCTCCCTCTCCAAGGAAGCTCACAATTTTCTCCTTGCAATCCACTATCGACCAATGTTTCTCTAGCCAGTCCATTCCAACCAGTATATCATATGCATCCAAAGGTAGAATATTCAAATCAGCTACGATTTACTGCCTTGATGCCTCCAAGGAGAAATTCACCACCTTAGCAGCAACCCTTGACTCAGCCCTGATAGCCAGTTGCACCAGCCAAGGGCTTTTAAATTTTAATTTTGGTAAGTTACCAATTTTGGGCTAATGTAGCTCATGCTTGCGCCGAAATCAATTAAAATGGAAACATCATGTTTAGATAGCTTACCTTCCAACTCTATCATCGTAGGTTGATATTCATCCTGGCCATCTTCCAAGGCTGCATTAATGCGTGGAATATTTCTGGCTACATCCCCAACCATGGGGGCTTCTTGAAGGTTAGTGACTTGCTCAGTACGAGCACGGTGAGGGCATTTTTCGAAATAATGAGGTTCCTCGCAACCCCAACACTGAAAAGGGGGTTTTGGCTGCTGATTGGCCTCTGGTCGAGTTACTATCTCTGATTGTTTGTTTTCAACCTATTTTCTTATTCTCTGTTAATTCCTCCCAATCACTTTTGCCTGCATTTTCTGATTCGTATTCTTGACATTAGGGAATCAATATAGTTTGGGTTCCCACGTCAAATTGATAAGAACTATGGGAAATCCAATTGTAGATTAGACATGGCTTACTGTTTCATTAACTAAACCATATACCTCATCTCTTCAATAAAGCCTCAAGCTCCCACACAAAGGAATTCACATCAAGGCTATATGTTATGTGCATACAACTTTCAAATTCAACAAAGTGCCAAGGTCTATTAACCATTATGGGTAGTTGCAGCTCTAGTTTTAAGTGAATGTGAGACAACAAAAGCAATATTGTCAGATGTCACTTTGACCCAATACGAGGAGCATATCAAAGCAGAAGAAATCATTCGACAGAATCCATACCACTTCCTATGTAATTCAGATTCTCTATGCATCTATTATTACATGGTGGTTGTCGATCCAGAACAGGAATTGGAGATGGTCAACTCTATTTTGTCATTCTACCGCATACACTGCAATATGTGATGTCGATGTCTGACATGGTTGAGAGGTTGGGTAGAGCTATTTCAGTCATGAGATCCACAAGATGCCAATATAACTAGACAATTCCTACTCCCTACCCAAAAGAGAAGCCTAACTCAGTTGCAGGAAGATAAGGGGTCATGGCCTCTATTAGGAAGCCAACACTCGGATCAAGGAGGCTTGAAACAATCCATGAAACATTAACATACTGATAAATAAAAATAACATATTTAACTGTGTTTTTGTAAGTTGTCTATGACCATTGTATGCAAGAACACAGATGTGGGTCTCTACTCATTGGAGGTCAATGTCGATTCATTATTCATGCTGTGCGTAAATCATATTTCATATTCTAACCTTGTATGATTTTTTGTTTTTTCTTCTCCTTGAAAATATCATAATGGAATCTAGTTATTTTAATGGGAAATTTGACCAACCTTATTTTATAATAATAAAATTTAATATTACATAAATTAATTTTATGGAAGATATTAAATTTGTTTTATTATTAATATTAATAATTTTTAAATTATAACATTAAATTAATAGTTTTATAAAATTTTAATTTGAGTTTATTTTTCACATATGAGATATGGTTTAATAATCAATGTAGATTTATATGAGATAAGATTTAATAATCAATATATATCTATCTTAATTAAGGATATACTAAAATTTTAGAGGGATCAAATCTTTCAAGATGCAAATATTTTATGAGTGTAAAACTTGATGAAAGGTTTTCAGCTAAAAAGACGATTCCTCTAGATTTTTGGTAAATTAGAAGTCAAGATGGATCCATACTAACTTTGAAATAACATTCTAACACAATATTTTTTAAATACATAATTGACATCACATTCTTCATGTCAAAATGTTAATACATGGCCTTTCTTATTCTAAAGTTGAAAACATATAAATTTACCATATAATCTCTCTATCAGTATATATATACATCCATAAATACATTGAATTATTTTTATTATCAATATTTTTTTTTCAATTTTAGTCTCCTCTCTCTACATAGAATTATTTTTATTCTTAATATTCATTTTTTGTCATTATTAATATTTTTTAAATGTTATATATTGACATATACATCTCTCACAATTAAAAATGAATATATAACCGAGTCATCTTAACTTTTGATTTACCAAGAAATGAGAGGATCAAATTTGTCAAGATGGAAAATTGAATACAAAACTTAAGGAAAGATACCTCAATTGATTTGATTTCTCTCAACACTTAATATATCCAAAATTAATGTTGCTTTTTCATAATATTATTTATATGAATATACATTTTATATTTCTATATATAAAAGGACCAGAGTGGGGAAGAAGATGAAGCACGACTAGGGTTTCAACCTGTCAAACCTAACAACTCTGCAGAAACTCTTGGCGGAGAAAACCTATGCGATCACATCACACTAAGGCCACCTGTTGATCGGGTTCATGATTCATCTGACATGGCGGGAGAGATCCCATCCTACTGAAATGTAGCAAGAGACAAATCGAGTTTGTATGGAGTGCCAACAGGTAACCACAGTGGCCATGGCAAAGGAGTCCCGGTCATGGGAGCTTAGTGAATAGCAGGTTTGAGAGGACAGTGCTTACCATGGACTGCTAAGAAAATGAGATTCGTCATCCCCAACAACAAGCTAGAGGAATATAGAAAGTATATGAAGGATCATGCCCTCATTTGAAAATTTTTTGGAGCTTGGCTGATATAGAAGGACTTGATCAAATGGATCCAACTTAGATGACAGTCAAAGGGCCACATCGACCTCAAACTAGGAGAGAAAGGATTCTTTACAGTGATATTCTCCAATCTGGAGGAAAAGAAAAGAATATTTGAGGATGGGCTATACTTTTTCAACAATGCAGAGCTTTTCATAAGACACTGGAATGAATGTTACAACCCAGATCAAGAAAAACTACTTGACACACCAATATGGGTTCAACTATTCGCCTTACCAATGGATTTCTGGGACCCAGAAATCCTGGAGGGGATCGACGACTGTATTGGAACCTTTTTCAAGGTTTCAGACTCCATGAGATGGGGAAGGTATACCTCCTAGGCTAGAATATGCATCTACATGAACATCACAGAGATATTAGCTACTACTTGATATTAGCTACTTGATATCAAGTAGCTAGTTGATATGAATTCATATGCTAATGTATATTATTGCAACTAGTAAGACATGGTAGCAAGCCTTTTTGGTGATTCTATGATGAAATTATGCATTTATGGCCTATAGGTACCTTGACCACAAAGTGTTTGTTTGAATGATTCTCATGTATTTGATAATTTTTAGCAGGAAATGAGTCAAGACGAGTGAATGAAGCTTTCTATAGGTAATTAAGGTAATTCTTGAGAATTCTGGGTAGTTCTTAACAATTGTCCTAGAATTGGCCCTAAAAATCCAGAACAGTGTTTCTAGATGCACCCTCTGAATTGAGAAATTTTGGATGTAGCTACATGAAGGAAGGCCTATGGATGTGGCTGGAGCCTTCTGGCTGCATGCACAACTTGGCATGCATGTGGCTGGGCTGTGAAGTTAGATGAAAAGATAGTTCCAGCTCAGGGGAAGATCATTAGTGGATGTGGTTTGACATCTGGGCCATTTGGTGTCTCTGGAAGGTTGCAATAAGTTTCAATATGGTAGTGTTAGAAAATTATATATTACAGTGGAATGGAACACATAAAA
The DNA here is from genome assembly GCA_000404065.3 of Pinus taeda. Lineage (NCBI taxonomy): Eukaryota > Viridiplantae > Streptophyta > Pinopsida > Pinales > Pinaceae > Pinus > Pinus taeda. The sequence continues at coordinate 141,669 of APFE031255735.1, read as the reverse complement.
TATATTGCAGAAATATAAAGGTAGAAAATGCATAAAACAAGAGAGACATAGATATATGTGGTTCACCTAATTTGGGTTACGTCCATGGAGAAACTACCAGTCCTTCCTTTTATATTATCTAGCAAAATGAAGAGATAAAACCTACAACAAATCCTTTGTAATTCCATCTTCTCTCTCACACAATCTCCTCTCTCTTTCTCACTCAAAATCCATATCTACATAGCCATAATGTAATTCCCTCATATATAGCGAGGGGTTGCCTTATAGGGAAAAAAAACCCTAAATTAAACATAACTTCTATCATCATATTTCCACCTAATAAACAACCCAGATTGACTATGAAATCACATATTTTACAAGGAAAATTTACATCTATTTTTAGCTTTGGGTGTGCTACCCCCCTGGACCCCCCTAGCAATGTACATAGACGGGAAACGTTGCCACCCCATTACGAATTTGGGTCCAATGTAGCGATATCTTTGAACAAAGAAGATAATCAAGATCCACACCCAACAATATCCCACTTGGAGACTAATTATAGCAACTCCACCACTACTTCATTTGCTGGAAAATGACTCCACTTTGGACCTAGTTGTTTCTCATCTTCATCATCATACTTGAAGACCAATTGAAACCGAGTAGAATCTCAGTTTCTTCCTCATTACAACTTTTATTAACATATTTGCAGGATTCTGGCCAGTGTTTATCTTTTCCAACTTCAACTGTCCACCTTCCAACACTGACCGTATGAAATGGCACTTGAGATGTCTATGTTTAGTCTTGGAATGAAAGGTAGAGTTCTTTGCAAGATGTATGGCACTTTGGCTGTCACTATATAACCTACCCAACTCTTGCTTCTTACCTAATTCATCCAGAAACCTTTGTAACCAAATCATTTCTTTGCTAGCCTCTGTAGCAGCAATATAATCTGCTTTTGTCATCAAGAATGCAATAACACTTTGCAGTTTTGAAACCCAATTGATAGTTGTTCCACCTTCAGTAAACACATACCCTGTGGTGCTCCTCTTGTTATCTCTATCACCCACCATATCTGCATCAACATATCCCTGTAGAGAAATGTTTGAACCACCAAAGCATGCTGCTTAATTTGTGGTACCTCTCAAATACCTGAGAATCCACTTCACCGCCATCCAATGTTATTTTCCTGGATTGTTCATGTACCTTCTTACAACTTGCACTACATGTACAATATCAGACCTTGTGCAGACCATTGCATACATTAAGCTTCCAACTGCTGATGCATATGGAACTTTAGACATATAAGCCATTTCTTCCTGAGTGTTGGGACACACCTCCTTACTTAGTTTGAAATGGCTAGCCAAAGGTATACTAATTGGTTTTTCATTCTGCATATTAAATATTTTCAACACCTTTTGTATGTACTCACTCTAAGACAATGTTAATTTTCGATTCTTCCTATCTCTAGTTATTCTCATACTAAGGATTTTTTTTGCAGCACCCAAATCCTTCATTGCAAATGAGTTTGCCAATTTTATTTTGAGAACATTTATTTCTTGCATGTTAGAACGTGCAATAAGCATATCATCTACATAGAATAACAATATAATATAGCTGCGATCATTTTTCCTTTTGAGATAAACACAATGATCAGAGTGACATCTAGTATAACCTTGTTCAGACATAAACCTGTCAAAGTTTAGATACCACTGCCTTGGAGCTTGTTTTAAGCCATACAAGCTCTTCTTCAACCTGCACACTAGTTTCTCCTTCCCTTTTACCTCATATCCTTGTGGTTGTTGCATATATATATCTTCCTCCAAATCCTCATGGAGAAAGGTTGTCTTTACATCTAACTGCTCAAGATGCAAATCTTTAGCTGCTACTAGACTTAAAATAGTTCTGATTGAAGTCATTTTAACAACGTGAGAAAATATCTCATCAAAGTCTTTACCCTTTTTCTGTGCAAACCCCTTCACCACAAGTCTAGCTTTATACCTTTTTCTACCTCCATCTTCTTCCTTCAACCTGTAAACCCATTTATTCTGCAATGTTGTTTTACCTGCAAGCAACTTGACTAAGTCTCAATTCTGGTTATGTACTAAGGAGTACATCTCTTCTTTCATGGCTTGCTCCCACTTCTTCCTAGTTTCTACCTGCATTGCTTCTTCATAACATTCTGGTTCAATCGAATTAGTCAACAATACATAATATAATGAAGGAGAGTATCGTTCAGGGGGTCTACTTATCTTGGTAGATCTTCTAACACCACTTTTAGGTGTTTGAGGTGCTTGTTGTTGTTTTTGTTATGGCTATTGATCATTATGATTTTCAGGCACCTTCACTTTTTCTGTGATCTCATCAAGCAGTGTGTATTCTTTGTTTTCTTTTTCCTGATTCTTTTCCTGCATCTAATCCTTATACAAAACCTTTTCATTGAATATGACATCCCTGCTCCTAATGATTTTGTGTTTTTCATAATCATAAAAGCAATAACCAAAATCATTAACACCATATCCAATAAAGGTACATTTCTTTTATTTTGCCTTCAACTTTGTTCTATTTTCTTTATTAATGTGGACAAAGGCTTCACAACCAAGAGTCTTTAAAATTGAGTAGTTTACCTTTTTACTTGTCCATGCCTCCTTTGGAATACCACCATCCAAGGAACATGAAGGCCCTCTATTTATTAGATAAACAACAATATCTATAGCATTTGCCCAAAATTATAAAGGCAATCCTGCATGAAATCTCATGCACCTTGCACGCTCCATGATTTTCCCGTTCATCCTTTCTGACACACCACTTTCTTGTGTTGTTCCTGGAACAGTCTTCTCTATGCGAATTCCATTATCTGAACAATACCTATAAAACTCTTTGCTGCAATATTCACCTCCATTGTCTGATCTAAGACACTTCAACCTTTTCCTGTCTCATTTTCAACCAAAGCTTTCCATTTCTTGAAAGTATTAAATACATCAGATTTATTTCAAATATATTAAATCTAAGTTTTTCTAGTTGCATCATCAATAAAAGTAACATAGTAACGAGAGCCACTGAGAGATGATACCTGAGCAGGTCCCCATATATCTGTATGCACAAGCTCTAATTTTTAGCTCTTCTTTTCCTTCCCAACTATGAGGAATCTGACTCTCTTTTGTTTTCCATAAACACAATTCTCACAGAATTCCAAATCAACATGCTTCAAACCTGGCAACAAATTTCTTGAGTGAAGAATCTGCATCCCCTTCTCACTCATGTGCCTAAGCCTATGATGCCACAATTCCGTATTTTCTCATGTAGAGTTTAAATCATTAACAAAATTAGAAATACCATTGCATAAATACAATGTACCAACCTTTTCGCCTTTTGCTATTACCAGGGTTCCTTTAGTGACCTTCCGGGTTTTATCTGTAAAAGTAGTTACACAACCTTCACCTCCCAATTACCCTGTTGAAATTAGATTTTTCTTCAGTTCTAGAACATGCCTTACCTCCTTCAACAACCATTTATTTCCATTATGCTGGTTTATGAAAATTGTATCCATTCTAATGATTTTACAGGGTTTATCATCACCCATCGAACCTGCCTAAATCTCCTTGAACATAATCAAGAAAATGTTTCCTATCAGGTGTGGCATGGAATGAGGCCCCGAATCTACCACACAGGCATCAATAATATTTTATAATGAAAGAATCAAATCATCTTGCAACACATCACCTGTCACATTCGCTACATGATTGTTTTCTTATTCCGTGTCTCCTTCTTTTCCCTTACGAGACTTGCAGTCTTTCTTCAGGTGTCCTTTCTTCCTGCATTTCCAGCACACTATCCACGACTTGGACTTGGATCTACCTTTCCTTGACTTACTGTGATATCCTGGGGTCTTTCCTCTTTCCATTTTTCTTCCCCTACTCTCTGCAGTCAAAGCATTACCTAATGTCTCACCGGACTTTTCCGTCGCATTTCCTCGGTAAGGATTACACTGACAACATCATCAAAATTTAAAGTACGAGATCCAAAAGACATAGTTACTAATGGCCATAACTAAAGCATTCCAACTTTCTGGAAATGAGCACAGAAATAACAGAGCCCTAACTTCATCATCAAAAGTTACCCCTACAAAACTTAGTTGACTAGTAATTGTATTAAATTAATTTAAATGATTAGCAACAGATCCACCTTCTGACATCTTCATATTAAATAAACGCTTCATAAGAAATACCTTATTTGAGGCCGAGGGTTTTTCATATAATTTGGCCAATGTCAATATTAAACCCTCTGTTGTCGTTTCCTTTGAAATATTAAAGGCTACCGACACTGCTAGGTACAGTCGTATTGTTCAAAGTGCCTTTATGTCGAGAATACTCCATTCTATGCCTGTCATACTCGTTGGTTTCTTTGTCTTTCCGCTTAATGGTAGGTACAGATCTTTCTGGTACAAGTAATCTTCCATCTCCATCTTCCATAGCTAGTAGCTTTGGCCGTTAAAGTTTTCGACCCTAAACCTACCATCTTCCACCATTGCTCCCACTCGAACCAAGAACCCTTCTCTCCTGTGAGTTTATCGGCCAAATAAACCTTCGACTCTTATAACAATTGTTAGAAAAGTATATATTATAGAGGAATGGAAAAAAAAATATATTACAGAAATATAAACGCAGAAAATGCATAAAACAAGAGAGACATAGATATATGTGGTTCACCCAATTTGGGCTATGTCCACGGAGAAACAACCAGTCCTTCCTTTTATATTATCCAGCAAAATGAAGAGATACAACCTACAACAGATTCGTTGTAATTCCCTCTTCTCCCTCACACAATCTCCTCTCTCTTTCTCCCTCAAAATACAAATCTACATAGCTGCAATACAATTCCCTCATATATAGCGAGGGTTTGCCTTTTAGGGAAAAAAAACCCTAAATTAAACATAACTTCTATCGCCATATTTCCACCTAATGAACGACCCAGATTGACTACAAAATTACAACATTTTACAAGGCAATTTTACATCTATTTTTAGCTTTGGGGGCGCTGCCCCTCCCTAAAACCCCCCTAGACTGCGTGGTGGCATACATAGATAGGCAGCGTTGTCGCCGCATTACGAACTGGGGTCCAATGTGGCAATACCTTTGAACAAAGAAGATAATCAGGCTACACACCCAAGAGGTAGACCCATCTTCCATAACTAAAAATTAGTTGTTGGTTCATGTCATAGTAACTCTAAGCTCATGTTTACCGTGGAGAGCTTGTAAAATTAGGTAAATGTGGTGTGAGGTGTTAAAAAATAGAATTGATTGATGTGAATATCTGATATATCTCACATTATCCACTTGTGGTGAAGGGAGGACATCCTAATGTAAATATTCTTGGAAATACAATAGAAAGGGTGGTTGTTGGATGAAAACAAGGGATGACTAGAATGTGAGGAGCTATGAGAAATGTTAGTATAATGTTAATAGATAAAACAAATGAAAATAATGATCTTGTCATAAAGCTACCTACTTGAAATAGAGTGAATAACAATCTTCTAGAAAATCAAAACTTCTCATAATTTTCTATGGAAAACAAGAAATTCATTTTGTAAGCTAATTGTTGGGCACACACAAAAATGGAGAAGCTATTTTGACAAGCATGTGATTCATTTCATTGATAAGATACACAAATAAATATAATAGTTTATGATTGTTGGCTTTATCTCCCAAGTGGTCTATTGGACTAGAAATGATTGTTCACTTTCATCCGTGACTCTTTGTATTCTCCCACAAGAGAATGCCATAATCCCTAAGGATTAGGTTTCCAAAATTTTTGGTCTAATTTTAAGGGGTTTATATGAGTCTAATAAGAGAGTTGAAATATGGAGGTGGATAGTAGTCAATTGTTGAATATGCTATTTGAATTTGGTTTTTTAAGGAATACCACAAACAAGATGGGTAGTAGAAGCTAAAATCTTTTACTAAAAGGTGGCTTAAGGTTGATCACACACTATATAACTTGGCATGGAACAAATCTCATAATAATTCCTAATCTAGCTAGAAGTTGATGTATATTGAGAAATGGAAGTGCTCTTAGGTGGTGGTTTAGATGTGACCACAAAGTGATGAAATATTGGAGATGATGGTTTCAATATGACAACATACTATTATCTAGCACAACATGCAAGTCTTCTAGTATTTGGTGGTTGAAGGAAGACCACAAACCAAATCATGCTCATGGAACATGGCTTTAATTTATAGCTCTAACTCTAGCTTTGGATCTAGTTCTAGCTATGGCTCAGGATCACTTATTTCTATTTGATTGATAGGGATTCAAAACTTAAAGCATGGCTATCAATCATTAATATCCCCCCCTATAAGATGCAAGGCAAGAAGTAAAAATTCTCTCCATTACAAGATGTGTCAATACTCAATAATGGATTCTATGATATGACTAATATATCCTCTTCATTGTTGATGGCCATTAAAAATAAGTGATTCACCCAAGATGAATATTTACTTTTGTAGGGTTCTTATGTCTAAAACATCTCTCTCAATTATGATTATGTTTTCCACAATCTTCACAAGGATGAAAATCAAAATATTGATATTCCATATAACCAACTTGGTAAAAATGTTGGCATTTGGGAATATGATGTGGAAGTGAAGTAGGTGAAGATGAACTTTCTCAAAGGAACCCAACGTTCTAGAGCTAGATAGGTTTTGAATAGTTTGGAATATGAAATGTCACTTCCTTTTTCTATCCAAGTCTAGTTATATGCTTGTTGTTGATGAATTCTTCCCAAGGTCTAATGATGGGCTTGGAAAGTGCAAATGGAACTTCTTAATATACTTGGATTTTCTTTTGAGGTGGTGTCATGCGTTGGATGCTGATGAGAACCATTCACAAACAAAGATTTTTTAACAAGAATTATTTGGGAATGTTGATTCATTTGTTGTAATTCATCAACTCCAATATTTTATTAATTCAAGCCATTTTACAACAATCATAAACTTAACATGTTCAAGCCATTTTGTAATATAATACTAACTCTACTCGAAAAGAGCCTTCAATACTAAGATGGCAAATGTATACACAAACCACTTAGCATGTTCAAGGCTCTCATATATAATATATAAGGGAGTTAGCATGTTCAAGGTCCCATTAATGACACAAAAATTTACAAAAACACTAAACTTTCTAAAATACATTTTAGAGATATAAGCAAGTTAACATGTTCAAGTTTTTATTATTGAGATATTGGAAATAAAAATAGTTATTATTGGAAGTTATATATGAATGAAAGTTGAGTTTATTGATATTGAAAAAAAATTGCATTATCTCTATTGAAAGAAAATTACACCATCTCTTGCTTAATATAAAAGAATATGCTTTAACTCTTAACCAAATACATAAAAACCCAAAAATATATTGCGTACCCATAAACAACTTCCCACAACCGATTCAAATACTCTCAAATTATCGAGGTCCACCAGCTCATACGTGACCGAACATGTTTATTGTGTCCGTACTGTGAAAAGGACACATTCATGAAGCTCACGACGCCGACTTAAATAACGTCTATCTTTGTAAAGAAAAAACGTATGATACGTAGAATTCAACCGTTTTAGGGAGTGGGGACACAATAAGATTCCAGCTACTTGATAAGCATAAATCAATAGTTTCTTTGCTTAAACCGTAACTTAATTGCCTCTCGACTTCTATTCAGGGATCAAATTGTCCGTTCTCACTTTTCTCGCAGTATAATTTGGGTTACCACGTCAGAGTGGTAAGAACTGTGGGCAAGCCAACCGCAGATCAAACACTGTTTCAGTAACGCCGCCTGTACCATACTCCTCATCTCTTCAATAAAGCCTCCAGCTGCCACACATAGGAATTCACATCAGGGCTATATGTTATGTGCATACAGCTTTCAAATTCAACAGAGTGCCGAGGCCTATTAACAATTATGGGTAGTTGCAGTTCTAGGTTTTCCAGAAGTGAATGCGAGACAGCAAAAGTGATACTGTCAGCTGGTACTTTGACCCAATACGGGGAGCATATCAAAGCAGAAGAGATCATTCGACAGAATCCGGACCATTTCCTCTGCGATTCGGATTCTCTGTGGATCGATTGTTACATGGTGGCCGTCGCTCCAGAAGAGAAATTGGAGATGGGTCAACTCTATTTTCTCCTTCCACTGCGTAAACTCCAATATGTGCTGTTGATGTCCAATATGGCTGAGATGTTGGACAGAGCTATGTCAGCCATGAGATCCACAGGATGCCAATATAACTGGAAAATTTCTACTTTCCTGCCCAAACGAAAAGCCCGACCGGTTTGCAGGAGGATTAGGGGTCATGGGCTCTGTTAGGAAGCCAGCATTCGGATCAAGGAGGCTTGAAACAATCCATGAAAGTTGAACGTACTCATAAAGAACAATAGCAGATTTAACTGTGTTTTTGTAAGTTGTCAAAGACCACTATATGCATGAACCCGTATGTGGGTCTCTGCTCACTGGAGGTTAACGTTGATTCATTATTCATGCACTGTGTAATCTGTATTTCATATCTAACATTCTACAGATTAGTGTTTGTGCTACTCCTTAATGTCTACAAATTTGTGGGTATTATTTTTTTTTGTTATGTTCCTTGAAAATATCATAAAGGAAACTAATTATTTTATTGGGAAAATTTGCAATGTTCCTTTGAAATATCATAAAGGAAACTAATTATTTTAATGGGAAAATTTGCTAGAATTTTTTTGGTATGATGGGCATAGATATTTATTCTAAAAAATATTGGTATACATCAGTTATTATTGTTTTTGTTCTGCCATGAAAGTAGACAATAATATACACCATTTTTTTTCTAATTGTGTTCTTTTTAACTTAACCTAAAGTTTTATGATAAAAAACTATATAGGGTGCTACATAGAAAACTGAGATATGTTAGAAATTATAGAAAGACTTGAAAATTACTCTATAGTTGCAGGATTGTGTTTTGTTGGCTTTCACTCTATACGGGTGTTGTCTCACCCCAACGACTCTTGCTCTCTATCAAAGTTTGATGCATAGGGATCCATGTTTGTCAACCTCTTAGTTAGGAGTGTGATCTTCCTGTTGATTTCATCCACTTTCTCCAAAAGCTCTACCATGCATGTGATGCTTTCCTACTGAGTGTCAACCCTATATGTGAGGACTCTTCCCATTAGAGTCTTTATGTGCTAGTATAGATTGACAATTTGCAAGTAGGAGGAGGTTTTGGCTCTAGTAGAGTTTTCAATGTTTGGGATCCAATCTCTAGTATCCTACTCCATGTGTGTGTTAGGAATGTATCTCCGAGATTGCCTTATTTGTTTTTCCACATCATTTATTACTCTCTAAATAGCCACAAGGATTGTATCCTTGTCTCTTTCGATCATTCCTCTTGCAATTCATAGTGCACAAGTGCCATGAATGGAGGGAGAATTGAAGTTTGATGGAGAGGAGGGGCGAAAACATCCACCTCTACCTCTGCGAGAAGACCCATATAATTAATGTTTGGGCATACAGTGGAAAGGGAAAACCAGAGGTTAGGCAAAAGGGGAAAGCAATTTGATAGAGCAGATGAAACAAAAGAAGGGGAAAAAGGGAGGGTAGAGGGGGAGCTTAGAGGCACATAATAGAGAAAGGAGGAAGCTGAGAGCAACGAGGGTTGGACAAAAGAAAAGGAGGCCCAAGAGGGCACAAGGAGGGAAGGGATAACCGAGAGTTCGACAAGAAGGATAGGGGAGGAGACCAGAGAGGGGTAAGAAGAGGTGTCAAGTACGAAAGATAAAGGACGGAAACTAAAACAAAAATAGACCTCCCAAAACAATTAAGCCTAGTGAGGAGAGAAAAAATAGAAGCCTATTAAACTTGAAAATGAAAGAGAACTAGAGAGGAGAGAATTCAAGATTGAAACATGATTTCAAAGAGGCAAAGCCAGGAGACTGAACCTGCAAGAGTTGGTTGTGCAATGAGAGTTCGTTTGAGATGGAGAGAGGAAATTTGAAGCAATCGTTGTTTAGGATTAGGATCAGATGCCCTAGGCTCAATTGTTCCATGGATTAATTATGTTGCTCCAAGAACTCTAATTTTGTTTGCCTCTCACCTTGGTTGACTGCTTATAAACATGCAAAGGTTCTCTCTCTTTACCAATTGATCTCTTTCTCGCCACATTTCAACATTATTTTCTCATTGCAAGGACTCGGAGTAGGCAAGCAAGAGAGATTCTAGGAAGTGGTCTCCCTCCTTAACTCCTTAAATTAGTCAAAGATTCTCCCCCTCTGTCTCATCAACTCGGTGTCACTGGCAGCCAAGCAAGCCAAGTTCATTGGTAGGCAAGCTAATGCTAGTCAAGGAAAAGTTATTCTCGAGTTAGGGGGACAAGTATCCCTATTTTCTAGGGAGCTATTGGGACTCATTAGTATATATTTTTTTTTTAGGCCTCATACATACAATACCATGGGTCATTACCATGGTTCCCTCATACCAACGAACTAATACCATGGGCCCATTACATTATTACTAACTACTTGTGGTCCCTTACATGATACGGGTTAACCACCTTATTTATGACTATGACCCATCCCATTATTACATTATTCCCTTGGGTACCTCCCTTTGTACCCCATATTATTCCCCCCCAGGTTTATAATATTCCACCCCCCTTAGCATGTTTTGTCCCCGAAACATGAGAAGAACATAAATAATAAGATTTATTCAAAAGAGTAGTCCACTAGTACCATGCACGTGCATCTAGCCATCCAAGAGAAAGGTGAACCCTCAATTTCGTTGGTGCCTCGCTCGCTTGAGATGGAAGTTGATCGTGGCAGCTCTTTTGTGTTAATGTGTAGTAGGTGGATCTTTGCTCCTCTCTATCTGTCATGCAGGGGTTGTTGTCCTTGTGGCTAATTGGTTGCCATCTGGTTGGTTGTTGTCTTGCGGGGTGATGTGGGTGATGATATGTTGAAGTTTTAACCCACGGTGTCTTTTTCTTTAATTCACCCTTTACTAGAGCCTGATTGTTATTTGGTGCATGTTGGGGTGCTTGCTGTGGTGTCTTATCTTCCAATATTACTTCAACCGTTGAGCCCTCATCTGATGTATCCGCACCTGTAACGTTTTCTGCTTCAGCCTATGTTTGTGTTTGATTGTCAATCATTACTGGCTCATCATTTGATATGTCAGTCCCTAGAAAATCTTCTACTTCAGCCTCCTTGGACTCTACCTGTTTATTAATGGAAATATCCTGTAATGTAATTTTCTTCTTTTTATACTAGAGCTTCAGGAATTTCTTTTGCACGTTAATATTTATAGTACCCACCGATTCCATCCATGGGTATCCCAAAACAACATCCATATTATCTGTCTCTAAAGTATAAAAATCACCATGCAACACATACTTATCCATAAAAATCTTCAAATCCTTATACACTTGCACATACTCATCATTCACCTATGTGTTTTCAATGTGTTTTGCTAGAACTTCCAATTTTTTTGCCAAATTAACATTGATAAAATTATGCTTGCAACAAGGATTTATAGAAACAATGATGTTCTCATTTTGAATCAATCCATGAACCTGTAACAAGGATATACCTGTAGGAAATAACCCCACATGTTTCCCCTTATCTTGTTTTCTAGCCTGAAACCATTTGTCCATAAGGAGTTTTTCCAATTCTTCATTTGAAAATTTGGACAAGTCTTTGATGCCAAGTGAGTTCCACCATATGGCGACCTCTTCTTTCAAACCAATTGGTACTATAGACTTCCAAAATACCTCAAATATGTTCTTTAGTTTTTGTATGAATTTTTCAATAGTAGGGCTATCATCTTTTCCTGTAAAATCTTCCATGAAGAGGGTTTGAGAAAAATTCACTTGGCGAAAATTTGAAATGGCCAAACTTCCATCAATATTGCTCAGAATACCTATCATGACCTATTTTTGGAAATAGAATAACCATTCTGCATCTGTCCATGTGATAGAAATCTTGATCCCGGCACTGGAATTTCAAATCTGCACTACAACTTTCCCATCGTCACCCAAAAATGATGAAAAAAGAGCTGATTTTAAATCAGCAATATCTCCATCCGGACTCTGATTCAACTGATTTTTTTTGAAATTGGGTATTTTTCACATAGAATCCAGATCTCCAATTAGATTTTACAGATCTTGCACCAGGACTTCCAGATCTGCGCCGCAAACTCGCTGCCCCGAAAAATAGTTTGCAACACCACTGATTTTTAGATCAGTGATATCTCCTTCATTCAGACTCCGATTTAGCTGATTTTTTTTTTTTTTTGAAATCAGGTATTTTTTTGCAATGAATCCAAATTTGCAATTAGATTTTTTAGATTTTGTCCCAAAACGTATAGATCTGATCTGCAAACTTGCCGCCCTAGAAATCCTGCAAAAAATTAAAAAAAATTCTCCACTTTTGTCCAAGAAAGTGCTATGATACCACTTGTTATAGATCTAACCCAGAATATATGATAAATAATAATATACCCAATAATAACAAGATCTGAATATAAATAGAAATGTTTCTTTATTAATATCAAAACCCTTAAGGTAGAGCAACACCATACATTCACTCCTTAAGGAATGAGAACACTCCACAAGTCATATGCTTGTTCATACAATAATTCCTTGACACTTCTCCATGTGTAGTCTCTTGCCTCTATATAGGCCTCATACATACAATACCATGGGTCATTACCATGGTTCCCTCATACCATCGAACTAATACCATGAGCCCATTACATTATTACTAACTACTTGTGGTCCCTTACATGATACGGGTTAACCACCTTATTTATTACTATGGCCCATCCCATTATTACATTATTCCCTTGGATACCTTCTTTTGTACCCTATATTATCCCCCCTAGGTATATAACAAGTTGGGAATCGAACTGCTTGAGCCCTTACAATATTGTCCTCACCGACCCCATCAACCTCCCATGGTGGAAGAAAAGAAAAATGAGGGAGTAGGAGATCCTATGAAACTATTGCTTGAAAAAGCCCTTAAGTGAAAAAGTAACGAGATGATGAATAATTTTTTTGAGATCCTTCGTTGGATTCTAATAGGGGGCACATCTTTGTCCAATTTCCACTTTGGAAAGACCGCCTCCTTTAAGGTACAAGTTAATTTTGAGATTCCTATATTTGAAGGCCAAATAGATGCAAATGCTCTAGATAAATGGTTAAATTTGCTTGAAGAGCATATTTTGGTCCACAAATTTTCTAATAGAGAAACGTTTACCTTAGAACCCCTTATGGCTGCCCCCCATGTAAAGGATTGGTGGGAAAATTATTGTGATCAAACGAACACAGAGAAATCTACATTATTTTTAGTTGCACCCACTTGGGACTCTTTTAGGGATGTTTTTAAGGAACAATATTACTTTGTTGGAAGCTATGAAGACTAGTACATGAGATGGTCCACACTACAACAGGAAAGGGACCAAGTAGTGCCAGAGTTCATAAATATCTTTCATACCTTGTGCACCAAGTTGGGCATCAAATACTTTGAGCAAAATCTAGCGCTCAAGTACCATGGTTATTTGCATAGATAATTCCATACAGAAATAGTTCCTAGATGTCTCCTCACTTACTGCAGCATACCAATACACTTTAAAAATAGAGAAAATATTTAAATATAAGAAGCGCGACTTTGGATTTATGAATCCTTCATAGCAAAATTAGGGTAAGGGCATCCCCAAATCACAAAACAAAGGACAAAGCTAGGGTGGACATCCCTAGGACAAACCACCTAAGCTAAAAAAAAGAATGGTATTGTGAAGACGAAGAAAGAAACAAGAAAGTGGTGTGAGCTCCACAAGATCCCCTCTTGTAACGCTAATGGATGTCGCTCAAGGTATTCATTGGTAGATGAGCTAAAAGCCTCAGAGTTAGACAAACATTCTGACTCTAAACCAGACCTAGATAAGGGGAAACTGATCATTGATGCAAAACCCGGTGCCACCGTTGCCACCACAAAGGTGTAATGAAGTGAGCCTAAATATTTGGAAGAGGGTGAGCACCTCTTTCACTCTCAAATGTTGGTGAAGGGTGCTCCATTGCATTTCATTATCGATATAGGGAGTTAAAAGAACCTCATCTCAGTAAATATCGTTAAGTGGTCAGGCTCACCGACAACACCACAACCACAACCATTCACCATCAGGTGGCTCCACCAAGGGTGAGATCTTCTCGTTAGCTAACAATGCCACCTACACTATAACATAAATCCTTTCAAGGATAAGGTATTGTGTGATTTTGCTCCTCTTGAAGTTTGTGATGTTCTAATAGGCCAACCATACATATGGAAACATGACATTATATATGAGTTTAGACCTCGTAGTGTTATTATTACTTTGGTACGACAACTATACAAGATAATAGACATAGTCCCACCTACCTATATTTCTACGATCTCTACTAAGAAATACAGTAAGGTTATCTCCTAGATTGGAAAATTTGTCTTCTTTTTGATTCACTCTCAAAGTAAGGAGAAGATTGTGGCCACATCCATGTTAGTCACATAAGGATCCTCCATGTAGAAAACACAAGTGGATAAGGTCATGGAATAATATAGAGACATCTTCTCATCACCTACTAGGGTACCTTTGCATTCTTAGGTCAAGCATTCAATTGATATGAACCCTAACAAACCTCTAACCAATGGGCTAATATACACTACTCTATTATGGAAAATGAGGAAATCAAGTGACAGATCTAGGAGCTACTCTAAAAAGGACACATCCAACCAAGTTTCTCACCCTCTAGAAGCTCTATTATACTCATGTAGAAGAAAGATGGGACTTGACAATTCTGCATTGATTATTGAGCCCTGAACAAAAGCATAGTTAAGAACTGGTACTCGATTCCATGGATTGACGTCCTTCTTGACTTGCTCAAAGGGGGAAGTACTTCAATAAGATTGATTTGAATTTTGACTACCATCAAGTCCTAATAGAACCAACTGATTTGTGAAAGACCACATTCAAGTCTAAGGAGGGTCTTTTTGAATGGTTGGTCATGCCCTTTGGTTAGAAAAATGCCCCAACAACTTTCATGAGGTTGATGGACGATCTCCTGTGGCATTTCAAAAACTCTTTTGTGGTTGTATATCTAGATGACATCCTCATATTCAATAAGAAATAAGCATAGCACTTGTGGCATAATTAGCCGGTTCTTCACACTCTACGAAATCACAAGCTATGTGTTAAATTGGAAAAATGCTCCTTCATCATAGACAAGGTCCAATACCTAGGCTACATTAGTGATGAGTAAGGTGTGCATGTGGAACCAACCAAGATCTAAGTCATTTGATATTGGCCAGCCTCAATGAATTTAATAGAGCTTTGTAGCTTCTTTGATCTATAAACTGTTGTGTATATTCCACTGGAAATTTCACAATAATAGACCTGATAAAATTATATTTAAAATATGAAATTCTACAACATTATAATTTTATTTCTCATTAGATTTGTAGATTTGTATATTAATGTTAATAACATATATATGTGAACTAAAATAATGTATAAAATAAAGAACAAAGAAATAATATCTCACACCCACATTTGACACAAGATATGACGTAAGAAACCCTTTCGGGAGAAAAACGCTGGAAGGTGTGGTCACTCTGCTCTCTTTCTCTGAATGGAAATATGGATGTGAGTACAAAGAATTATGGAATATGGCCTATGGACTGTTATAGTGCACAAATCCTCTGTGTGTGCTCTATCCCCTTCCCCTCTTAGCTAGTTTCTATCATTTATTGAACAAATGCACTTGAAAGAATGGAACCCCCTTTCCTCCTAGTGGCCCAATTATAATATAAATTGATAGCCTACTAGTCGTTAGGTTTGAAAAACTCAAATCTTAGCTAAAGTTAAAATATAGACTCTTTGAGAGTCTTATTCATGATAATCATGTGGCTATACCCCATTTTCCATGAATTATGGGGGGTTGATGTGTCATCCTCTCGAATTATGGTGGTGAAAATATGAAGGTCAACGTCTGAGAGGCATAACTTTCACATACAGACTCTGATTGACATGATTCTTGTGTTGTTGGAAAGGTATCTATGTGTATAATAAGAAACAAATGTGTGGTGATAAATATACAAAGTTTTAACTCCTAAAAATGTCTTTCAATTCCTTATAAACCTCCCAGAAGGTTTATATACATTGGCTTATAATATTTATCTTAGGGTTTATCATATGCTTTTCTCAATATGAAAATCAATCATGGTCAACCATGGTTAATGTCACATTTTGACAAATATTGTCTCAATATGAAAATAAACCATTATTAACCATGGTCAAACAGTGCATTGTGACAAATAATGTCTCGACATTACAATCAATCATGGTAAACCATGGTCACATTGTGACAAAAATTGTCTCTTGGTCGAACGTCACATTGTGAAAACCATGGTCCAATGTTGCATTGTGATAAAGATTGTCTCAATATGAAAATAAACCATTGTCAACCATGACCAACTATTATCCAATGTCGCATTGTGCCAAAGGTTGTCTCAATATGAAAATCAATCATGGTCAACCATAGTCCAACGTCGCATTATGACAAAGATTGTGTCAATACAAAAATCATATGTGGTTAACCATGGTCAACCATGTTTATTTTAGGGTTTTTATACATTGGGTTTATAATAGCATTTTCTTAATATGAAAATCAATCATGGTAAACCATGGTCCAATGTCGCATTGTGACAAAGATTGTCTCAATATGAAAATCAACCATGATCAACCATGGTCCAACATCGAATTCTGACAAAGATTGTCTCGACATTACAATAAATCATGAAAACCCATAGTCAATAACCATGGTCACATTGTGACAAATATTATCTCTTGGTCCAACATCACATTGTGACAGACATGGGCATCCATGGTAAACCATGGTCCACCATCGCATTGTGACAAAGACTGTCTCAATATGAAAATCAAACATAATCAACCATGGCCAACCATTGTCCAAAATCAAATTGTGCCAAAGATTGTCTCAATATGAAAATCAATCATATTTAACCATATTCTAGTCGCATTCGTACAAAGATTGTGTCAATATGAAAATCGTTCGTGGTCAACCATGGTTAACCATGTTTATTTTAGGGTTTATAATATTTAGCTTAGGGTTTATATACCTTGGTTTTATGATATTTATCCCTAGGGTTAAATTTTATTGCCTCGGGTTCATAATTCCCTTAGGTTCAATTTCATATTTGACAAAGATTGTCTCAATATGAAAATCACCCATGGTCAACCATGGCTAACCATTGTCCAATGTCGTATTGTGCCAAAGGTTTTGTCAATATGAAAATCAATCATGGTCAACCATAGTCCAACATCGCATTGTGACAAGGATTGTGTCAATATGAAAATCATATGTGGTCAAACATGGTCAACCATGTTTATTTTAGGGTTTATAATATTTATCTCAGGGTTTATATACCTTGCGTTTATAATATTAATCCCTTGGGTTTAATATTATTCCTCGGGTTTATAATCAATCATGGCCAACCATTGTCCAACGTCGCATTGTGCCGAAGGTTGTCTTAATACGAAAATCAATTATGGTCAACCATAGTTCAATGTCGCATTGTGACAATCATGTGTCAATACGAAATCATATGTGGTCAACCATGTTTATTTTAGGGTTTATATACTTTGTGTTTATAATATGATTTTCTCAATATAAAAATCAATCATGGTCAACCATAGTCCAATGTCGCATTGTGACAAATATTGTGTCAATACGAAAATCATCTGTGATCAACCATATTTATTTTAGGGTATATATACGTTGCGTATATAATAGGATTTTCTCAATATAAAGATCAGTCATGGTTAACTATGGTCCAATGATGCATTGTGACAAAGATTGTCTCTGTTGTGGAGGTAAATCCCCTCTGCGGACAGAGGCGATCCCACTAGCCTAAACGGAGTCTAGCAACAATTGAACAACGCTAACATGCAGGTTCCTAATTGCAAAGTAAAGGCTAATGATAAGAGCCTACCTCGAATCCAACGCTAGTATTCGTAGAAGAATCGTCACTTCCGTTCTTTCACTTCAGCTGGTCACAATCTTCACGATCCTCGTGAACAGACACCTGCACATGCAAAGAACAAGACAAACACAAGCATAAAATCCAAGAAATGCAACTATGTATCAGTCAGAAAGGATACAACTCAAACATCATTATAAAGACACATGAGTGGAACCATAATGATAGTCGCCTATTATTATTGATAAAACAAAAGAGAATACAACCAAGTTTTGACGTCAAATCCTCCTTTGGCTGGGTGATCAACAACACATGCCTTGCAAAGCTTGTAGGGGATGGGGAACAAGCCTCTCTCTCCTTGATCACTTGGACATGGATCTCCTCCTTAAAGATTTAGCCTCATAGGGATGAACAAGGCCTCTTGCAAACATGAGCTTAGCAATTCTCAGACTTTGGGACTTAGATTTGGGAGCTTGAAAAGTAGAATTACTAGCTAGCTTGTCAAAGGGAAAATAACAAGCTTATATAGAGGTAGGAGGAGTAGATAAGACAATCCACTTGATTCATGGGATTGTCCTTATCATTAGGAAGCTTCCATGAGAGGTGGAGAACTACGGGAGATACGAAGCCCAACTAAAGTAACTCAAACTGGGATCAGTTCATGGATAGGTTAGAAGGAACTTTCAGAAGTTTGTTTGTTAAAATTTTTACCCAACTGGGTTGGCGCTAGTGCGACTCTGAGATAGAGCGCCAGCTGGCGCGCCCTCTTTGGAGGATTTCCCCCATTGGCGTGAGTGATACACTGTGGAAGATCACCAATGGAGAAAGGGCTATATTTTTGGGTATTTTGTAGAAGGTGTCTTCAGAGCATATGAAGTACATACTCTAGGGGATACAATGCAGGTGTTTTCAAGTTATGTCACTTCTCACAGGTCCCGGAATAGGTCCTCCAATGTACGGGAGAAGGGGTAATAGGGACGGTGACAAAATACTGTGTAACAGATGCCC